>CANXYI010157906.1:0-11123 GCA_948208565.1 Hura crepitans
TTATTAAAAATAAGTAAACTGACATTAACTTGCAATATCTATTGTAAAAATTGTTTACGATGAAATCGAAATTAATAAAATCATTTAAACAAAAATTAAATCATTATATTAAAATAGGGAATCCTATTGAACCATATATTTCAGAATCTCTAATATATAAGATAGTTAAACACCCTCTACAATAAAAATGAATCTTCAACATAAGTCACCTGTTAAGCTAATATTTTATAGTATTATTGTTATTATGCATATGAAATGACTAAAACATCATCAAAAATTTGAAATTTTTATTAGGGCATAATTACCTAATTAAGAACTATGTGAGGTGCTTAATACCTTCCTCACATGTATACAGACCTTCAAACTTAATAATACGTAGACTAATGTTTAGTGTCCAATTACACTTATTTAATTGGTGGTGGCTCCTAATGATAAATTTCCAAAAATTAATGCTGAGGTTAGCTATAGCTAGCAACTCCACTGGGGACATTTTTCTTGTGGGTCTAATGTTGTGTAGAATGCATATTATACATACGGTAAAAGTACCCTAAATTGATATTATTGCACACACCACTTTAGGTCAACATTGACCTTTATCCTAATCTCTAGGTATAAGACTGAGAATGAAGTAAGGGTACCACCGAGGGAAACCCAGTATTAGGCCATGAAAAATTCTCAACCAAATCTTCCATCTGTCAGTAGTGATATGAGGGATTATTTGCTAGTCCGACATAGATGCTAGCAAGGAATATTGATTTGGACCTAAACCCAGGATAGTAATAATTCCCTTAGAAGTAGACTTTAAAATCACACGGTGAGCTTCAAGGCTATCTCAGACCTAATAACAATGAAATTTTAAGAATTCCCAAAATGAAGATTAAATCACATGCATAAGCATATGTTTATTCCTATTCTATTCATTTCTTTTTATGTCATTGCCAAAATGAGTTTCACAATTATTCTCATGTCATCTTGCTAGTTATGGAGAACAATTTCACCTTCAAAGCTAGAGAACTTCCTTTTGAGCTGGCTAAAAAAATTATGGTTCAAGCCTCTCAGTCAAGAAATAGGGAAATGATATACAGACTACAAACAGTAGTATTAAGCTGACATGGTCTGATCGCAGGCCTGTTGAAATTTATCGATTGGCATCCTGAATTTCCATTCATGAATTGCTTATACGTACCTTCTGAGTAAGTTATCAGGTTCACTAAAGAGGCTTATTGTCTCTTGTGGTATCTATGCAAATGTTTCCATATAGGAATAGTTTTGGATAAGAGATGGTTGCTAGCCTGTTATATGGAGGAAATAAATAATCCAGCCCATGCTTCCTTATTTACCAAGTGGATGCTCAATTTCATAACACCATATCAATGGATAGGATTGCTACAAGATGATGCGGATAGCTATACATTAGCCATTTTCAAGATAGAGGAAGAATGGAATGCAGCCAAACAAGGTATCAAATGCTCTTTCAATTGCACTGTGCAATTTCATAGAAGCTACTCAGAGAATCCGTTAGTTGATCCATATAGAAATTAGGGTAATTGGATGGATATAAAAGAGCTTTTGTATATTTCTAATGGACCGACAAGAGACATGATTCCCTCAACACTCTTATCTCTAGGCGCTTACCATTTTGATGGACACCTCAAATGGAATACTCTTAATTTGCCCTTGGATGCTATCATGGTATATCGTGCTTATGAAATTGACTATTTCAGCCAACCTTTGGTCTACATCCAAATCGAGGGAGAGGAGAGAGCCTAAACAAGATCCTGCACTAGAGAAAGGAAGACGTTCTATTATGTATTTTATCTTTTTGTTGTAATATACACCCTATATGTACTAAAGAGAATTGTGTCATTACTTAGTGGAACTTTTTAAAAATTAGTGACACATCTCTTTTTAATTAAACAGGTGCAAATGAAATGATTATGTATCTTTCTTTCTCATATTAATAAAGTGATCCGATTCTCCACAATTAACATCTTGGTGAGTAAAATTGCAAAACTCATATTGGTGGAAGTAGATTGATTTTGTTTACATGTTTTAATGTATTATACTTGCTAAATTGTTTTGCAAGGACCAGCTGAATTTAGCCCTTAAGTCACTATGCAAGCTCCAAAGAAAACTGGCCCAAACATGGAAACAATCTTGGAATTCTCCACGCTAGAATCTGAAAATGCCAATTAGTTTGAAGAAGGGGATAGCATTCCAATAGGAAGGATAATATCGTTACCTAAAATAGGAGAAGTTGGGTTCCAACAAAGTGATTGGAAACTGCTCAAAGATATGTTTGAGTTACAGATGACTGCGGAGCAAAGAAGAGAATTCGATGGGCAATATGGATGGATTGCATACTTAATGTTTATCCCAAAGCCTTGGAAGATGGTTAGAGTTATGATCCATTATTGGGATCCCAACTATAAGTGCTTCACTTTTGGGGATGTGGATATGACTCCTACATTGGAAGAGCACAAATTTATGCTCAATATTGAAAGAACACCAAAAACCTATAAGTATTTTAGGACTAAGAAAGGGAGAAAATAGTTAGCTAAAATAGTCAAAGTTTATGCAGATCAACTATTGGGATGGGAAGATCCTGATACCAGGGCTATAAAAGTTAAACCCTTGATCAACTTTACTCAAGTATATATGGGTGAAGAAAGAGGCTTTAAAGTTTTAGCCTTGTTAATTTATGGGTTAGTATTATTCCCGAGGTACATGAATCAACTTGATGAGAGGGTAATTACCTATTTTAATCAAATATCCAGAGTAGGAGATCCAGCACAGTACATATTGGCTAAAACTCTTATACCACTGACCATTTGTCGCACAAAGGGAAAACAATTCATTGCATGCTTGCCACTTCTATGCATGTGGGCTCTTCATCATTTCAAATGTCTTTTTTCATTCAAATTTCCCTAGCTTAAGTACGATGAGGATTTCACTGTATGTAAAACTTATGTTTCCAAATTTGGATTAGCAAATTGGCCTAATATGCAACTAAGAACTAAGAGATGGTTGCAATTTTTCCAAAACTTCATAGAAGAAGACATATCCTAGATACCTTACTAGAAAAAAGGGCTAACATGTTGATTAGCTATGGGGAGTATAAATGGGTCCCTTTACTAGGACCATGGGGTGGAACGACATATGCACCCACAATAGTCAGAAGGCAACTAGGCTCTCTTCAATTTATTCCAATGACTGGTGGGCTACATGGGTTTGATTTTGATTACGGGGATGAAAATTTTAGAGCACGAGTTGAAAAAATAGCAAAAGCATGGAATCATCTAAAAATACTGAAGAGGAGCATTGTTAGACTTAGTACGACAGAAGGATATGTAGGGTGGCATAAAAAAAAGAGGTAAAGGATTTGTACCGCCTTGTGTAAAAGCAATACCTGTAGAACCTTTTGAGGACAGAGAAATTCCTCTCGAGTATCATCTAGAACCTCAAATTGAAAATGCTTACCCAATAAAGAATGTGGTTGAATAGATAAAGGCAGCAATAGAGGCTGAACAAAAGGCTTTCAATTTGGAACAACAAAATGATCAGATGTAAGAGGAAATAAGAATGTTACGAGAGCAATTGTTTACTCAAACTCAGGCACGGCGAGAGTTAGAACACATGTTAGATACTGAGACAGCATCATTCAGGTAGGAGAAGGAAAAACTTCCAACAGAAAGGGGGATTCTGATGAATGAAATTCAAGAACATTAAAAGAGTAAGAGGAAGATCGATGAAGGTGAGTCGAGTGGAAGCACGCTTAAAGAAAGGCAATTAAGGAATTTGGTAGGGATCCTTTATAACCATATCAATACCTAGAAAGCAAGACATGATGACCTCCAAGCTCAATGAGACAAGCTATTCTCTGAATTCACTTGGTATCAAAATAGTAGGGAGTACTACCAGTGTAACTTTATTCGGGTCTGTACTCGGATTCATTACCTCATTGATGTCCTTCATTATGTGGCTCGACACTTTAGAGATCTAGCAGAGCATCTTAATGAGCTAAAGGAAACATACATTCCTTCTGGAGAAAGGGGCTAGGAAATGTTATTCTTCATAGAGGAACTACATTAAGTATTATCCTTTTACGGATAGTTCCAGTGACTTAGGGGTGTTATGAAAGCTGTGTTCTTCTTTTTTCAAAAAAGTATTATGTTAGGAATGTTGTGGGATGTATTAATTACTATTTGTGGTGTTCTATACTTTATGATGTTATTGTCTTAATTATTATGTTTAATGAAGTGTTAATTTGGTTATATTTCGTTATTATATGAGAATATAAAATTGAAAAGGCAACTGAATAAAATTATTAAACAAACCCAGGAGTCCAAATACCTTGCCAATCCGAAGAACATTCATCTTATGACTACCCATACTTGACCTGCCGACAGAGGAGACTGATGGATGAATGTGTACAAGAGGAATTTAGGCAGTATATAAACCAAATGAAAGAAGAATTATCCTAAGTGGCCAATCTGAAGGAGCAATTAGCTAAATTGATGGAACTCCTTAAAGGAAAAAGCTTAACGAAAAGTTTTATCAAGCCCCTCAATGATTCCAACTCCTATCAACTTGATGATAGGAAGTCTAGGTCCATTAGGTGTAATTCCTCCAAAATATCCTTAGATGGGACCAAATTTCATAAATAATGCATCATATCAAAAGGTTATGCATTCGAATTTGCTTACTAAACAACTAGAGGCACTTATAATGGTACCAGACCTAGACAATCCTAAGTCCCAAAATATACAAAGGGAGGAAAAGATGAAAGTGGATAAAATAATGTTTAAAAAGTTGGGAATTTTGGAAGAAAGATTGAAAGTGGTAGAAGGCGTCAATATCTTTGGAACTACTGAGGCATCACAATTGTGCCTAGTCCCAAATATGGTAATTCCCACCAAATTCAAAACGCCTAAATTTGAAAAATATGGTGGAGTGAGTTGTCCACGAAGCCATCTCTCTATGTATTGCAGTAGAATGGCTACTCATATCAAAAATGAAAAGCTGCTCATACATATTTTTCAGGAAAGCATGACAGGGCTAACCCTACGATGGTATATACAACTTGACAAAGATCATATCAAAAGATAGAAAGACCTAGCAGATGCTTTCTTAAAGCAATATAAACACAACGTGGAGATAGCCCCTAGCCAAGATGATTCGAGTGTCATAGAGAAAAAGGGGTCCAAAACATTCAAAAAATATGCACAACGTTTGAGGGATAAGGCTTCACAAGTTATTCCACCACTCACTGAAAAAGAATTAATTTCTAATTTCTTAGATACTTTGGGAGCTCTATATTACAACTTAGCAAATACTACGACAAATTTTTCAGATTTTGTCCTAACAGGAGAAAGGATAGAACAAGGAATAAAGAAAGGAAAGATAAAAGATAAGCAAATAGATTCCAATGGAGTTCGAAAGTAGGGAACATGAAAAAAGAAAGAAGGGGATTCACATATGATACAAGGAGGAAAAATACAAGAGGCTAATAGATATGTAACACGGGTTCCTTCAACTTCGTTACAATTACAGCCAGCTTCGCAGAACACATCCACCCAAAAAGGATAAGCTAACCTGGGGACAAGTCAATGGAGAAATGTAAAGCATTTTAATCCAATACCGATAACATATACAGAGTTGTTACCCCAATTATTGCAAAACAACCTAGTCAGTTTGCATCCTTTGAGGCCTCTTGTGCCACCATTCCTAAAATGGTATGATCAGAATGCCAGGTGTGAATATCACGCAGGAATAACAAGGCATAGCACTGAAAATTGCACAGCATTCAAGAAACAGGTACAGAACTTGCGAGATGTAAGATGGCTAAAATTTGATTAAGGAAACCAGGCCTTTCCAAGTGTGACAGCAAATCCTCTGCCAAATTATGAAGGGGGTAAAGTAGGAGCAATTTTAAGTGAAAAAGGGCATTTATTGAGTCCTAATGTGGACTCAATAATACAAGATAAATATATACTAAATGCCTTACTCGATGCCTAAATGATAAATCCAATAGAGATGAGAAAAGGATATAATTCCCTGAAGGAGCAAGTTCAGAATCTGATAAATGGAAGATTCATACTAATCCATGATTTTGCTAAAGATATGGGAATTTTAGAAGGAAAACCAGGCATGCCAATTCCAATCACTATTTATTATCCTCCGAAGGTGGAATGTAGTCCATTAGTGCCGAAGATCACTTTAGAAATTCCAAAGCCCTTCTTATACAAGAGTTCCAAAGAGGTGCCATGGAAATATGAATGCACTATTTCCACCTAAGAAAGGGAAGCAGTAGAAAATATAACTAGAGTAAGTGGGATGACAAGGAGTGAAAGATGTTACCTTTCCAAAAAAGTGAATCAGTGACGAAATGAAGAGTTAGAATCTAGTAAGAAAGGGAATGAGGTGGAACTCAATGAAGGGGCTATCTTGGAAACTAAACATAAATAGTCTGTCAAGACTAAGAGGCCAATATCAAAAGAGGAAATGCGTGAATTTTTAAAGTTCATAAAGCAAAGCGAATATAAGATCATTGAACAATTAAATCAAACTCCCGCTCACATTTCACTATTGTCTTTGATTATTGCATTTGAACCACATCATCAAGTGCTTCTTAAAGTACTAAATGAAGCCTACATGTAGCATGATATATCAGTAGAAAATTTGAATAATATTATGGGAAATGTGGTGGCTACAAATTATATTACTTTCACTAATGATGAAATCCCTTCGAAGGGTATAGGGCATGTCAAAGCACTATATATCTCAGTTAAATGCAAAGATTATGTGATTGCCAAAGTATTCGTGGATAATGGTTCGTCCCTCAATGTGATACCAAAATCCACGCTGATCAAATTACCGGTTGATGATTCTTTTATGAAGATGAGTAGCATGATAGTCAGAGCTTTCGATGGCACTCGAAGAGAGGTAATAGGTGAAATTGAGTTACCCATTCAAGTGGGACCCATAGTATTTAATGTTACTTTCTAAGTTATGGACATAAATCCTGCATATAGTATGTTGCTTGGAAGGCCCTAGATTCACAGTACAGGGGCAGTCCCTTCGTCTTTTCACCAAAAGCTAAAGTTTATTATTAAAGGAAAACTGATAGAAATATATGGGGAAGAAGACATCTTAATTACCAAGCTAGCCAACGCTAATTATATTGAGGGGGCTGAGGAAGCTTTAGAAAGTTCTTTCCAGTCATTAGAGTTGGTGAACGCTACATTCATCTCGGAGGGTCAAGATATTGTGAAGCTCTATTTCCCTAAAACAACGATTATGGTGGCCAAAAGGATGATACAAAAGGGTACCAAATAGGATATGAACTGGGAAAAGATCTTTAAGGTATTAAAGAATTAATAGAGCTTCAAAATAATGCTAACAGGGTAGGATTGGGATATCAGATTACCAATAAAGATAAAAGAAGAATTAGAGAAGAAAGAAAGGAAAGAAGGTTTGCAAAACTCCAAAATCAAGAGTCGGATTCACCCTTATTGAAAAACCCCGAAATAGGGGAGGTTTTTCGAAGCATTGGTTGGTTTTTCATAGATAGGGGTGATTGCACTAAATTGCTAGATGTTAACATGATCGAGGAGAAAGACAAATGTAAGAATGATTAGATATGCCTTCGCAAGATGAATTAAGAATTGCTAAATTGGAAATCATACGATCTCTCGTCTTCCTCAAAGTAACTATTTTTCTTTTAGCATGTTAAACTAAAAAGTAATAAATAATGGCCAGGCCCAAAGCCAACATCATTCACATGGGCTTTCTTTGTCTTTTTTTATATCCTTAGTAATAAAATGCATATTTACTATACCTTCTTTTATTTCACATGTATATTTAGGAATAATGATCATTTAAAAGGGGTAAGTGATGACAAACCAAAATTTGATTTTGATAATCCAATAAATGAAGTGGAATCACAAGTATACTCGAGGGAAGACAAGATAGGGATAGGGCATGAGATAAAAAGAATGCTCAAACAAGAAGGAGAGGCTATGAAACCCCAACAACAATCAATAAAAGTAATTAATTTGGGAACGGTGGAGGAGCCTAAAGAGGTAAAAATTAATAGAGAATTACCACTGGAGTTGAGAAATAGAATGGTTACATTGTTACAAGAATATCAGGATGTCTTCGCATGGTCTTACCAGGATATGCCCGGACTAAGTACAGATATTGTAGTACATAAGTTACCCATCAAACCTGAATGTAAGCTGGTGAAACAATAGTTAAGGAAGATAAAGCCTGATGTGCTATTAAAGGTTACAGAAGAGATTAAAAAGAAATTAGATGCAGGGTTTCTAGAAGTAGCCAAATATCTAGAATGGGTAGCAAATATTGTTTCGGTGCCAAAGAAAGATAAAAAGGTACAAGTTTGTGTAGACTATCTGGATCTTAATAAAGTAAGCCCAAAAGATGATTTCCCATTGCCCCACATTAATGTGTTGATTGACAATACTGTAAGATATTATATGTTTTCTATCATGGATGGATTCTCTGGATACAATCAGATAAAGTTGTTTTGGGATGATAAAGAGAAAATAACATTTATAACCTTATGGGGAACATTTTGTTATAAGGTGATACCGTTTGGTTTAAAAAACACCAGGGCTACTTACCAAAGAGCCATGGTAACTTTATTCTATGACATGATACATAAAGAAATAGAGGTTTATGTCGATGATATAATAGTTAAATCTAAACCAGGAGAGGACCATGTGAAAATATTGAGAAAACTGTTTCAAAGACTGAGGAAATACCAACTCAAATTAAATCCAGCCAAATGCACATTCGCATCACTTCTGGAAAGATCCTGGGGTTCATAGTTAGCAAAAAAGGAATAGAGCTAGATCCAAAAAAGGTTAAATTATATAGCTCACTTTATCGCATAATTAACCTCAAAGTGTGAGCCAATATTCAAACTCTTAAGGAAGAAAAACCCAAGAGCCTGGGATAAGGAGTGTCAATTGGCATTTGAAAAGATTAAAGAATATATGAGAAACCCACCAGTGTTACAACCACCAATATCCAATAAGCTTTTGTTATTATATCTCACAGTTAATGACTCATCATTTGGGGCTATGTTAGGATAAAGAAATGAATCAACAAATGAATAAGTCATTTATTACGTCAGTAAAAAATTCATCAATTATGAAATCAAGTATATCTTGCTGGAGAAAACATGCGCGACATTAGCATGGATAGCTCATCGTTTAAGGCATTACATGCTCTACCATGTAACATACCTAATTGTGAGAATGGATCCTGTGAAATATATATTCAAAAAGCCTAATTTAATAGGAAGAATTGCCAGATGGCAAATGTTACTGTACGAATATGAAATAATATATATCACTAAGAAGGCAATAAAAGGAGGTGCAATAGCCAATCTCCTTGCACAAAAAGTAGTTGACAAAGGGAGTCCTACAATTCTGAATTTTCTAAATGAGGATATCCTTAAGATAGGAGAGGAAGAGGGTGATGTTAAAAATTGGGTCATGAAATTTGATGGAGCCTCAAATGCATTAAGATATGGGGTCGAAACTGTTTTGATAGCACCTGATGGGAAATATTATCCTGTGATAGCAAAGTCGTGTTTTGAATGCACTAACAATATAACCGAATATGAGGCTTGTGCATTTGGTTTGCAAGCAACTATAGATATAGGAATAAAAAAGATTGAAGTTTATGGAGATTTGACACTGGTCATAAACCAACTGAATGGCATTTGGGAGACTAAAGATATCAAGTTAGTCCTTTATCAGAACCACATTAAAGGATTAATAGATAGGTTTAAATACATTGAGTTTGAGCATATCTCCAAGGTAGAAAATCAAATTGTTGATGTTATGGCTACATTAGCTGCAATGTTTAGGTTGGATAACTGCGGTAAAATGCCACCAATCAAGATTAAAGTATGAGGGACTCAAGCGTACTGCTTAAACATAGAACAAGAGGTGGATGGAAAACCATGGCACTATGATATTATAGAATACATAAGGCACCGGGCATATCCTGTGGGGGCCAATGAAAATGACAAAAGAACCATTAGACGATTGGCTGGGAATTATTTTTTAAGTGGGAATGTGTTATACAAAAGAAATTATGTACCACACTCATTAGATGTGTCGTTGAAAAGGAGGCCTAAAGGCTTATGGAAGAAATGCATGAAGGGTGTTATGGAACACATTTAGGGAAATCCTTCGAATGGGATATTATTAGCTAAAGGTGGAAACTAGTTACATACAATTTGTGCAAAAATGCCACAAATGTCAAGTTTATGCTGATGAAATCCATGCTCCATCATCATCACTAGAAGTAATGATGTCTCCATAGCCTTTTGCCATGTGGGGGTTAGATGTGATCAGGCCAATCGAACTAAGAGCCTTAAATGGTCATCGTTTCATTTTAGTCACAATTAATTATTTCATCAAATGGATAGAGGCAGCATCATATGCGAATGTGACTAAAGGGGTGGCAATCAAGTTCTTAAAGCAAAACATCATATATAGATACGGTGTGCCAGAAAAGATTATTACAGATAATGCAAAAAATTTCAACAATAAGGAAATGTCATATTTGTGCAAAAAATTCAAAATCATTCATCATAATTCAACACCATATCACCCGAAAATGAATAGAGCTATAGAAGCTGCTAATAAAAACATTAAGAAAATTATTCAAAAAATGGCAATCACTTATAAAGATTGGCATGAGATGCTTCCTTTCGTGTTATGTGGATATTGAACATCGATTAGGACATCAACAGGAGCCACATCCTACTCCTTAGTATACGGGATGGAAGTTGTCTTACCAATAGAAGTAAAAATTCCATCACTGCGAATAATATTAGAATCAAGACTAGATGATGATGAATGGATAAAGATATGGTATGATCAGCTCAATATGATTGATGAGAAGAGATTAATGGCACTATGCCATGGGTAGCTATACCAAAAGCGCATCATAAAGGCCCACGCAAAAAAGATGATACCTAGAGAATTTCAGGAAGGTGACTTAATGCTCAAGAAAATTATTCAAAAAATGGCAATCACTTATAAAGTTTGGTATGAGATGCTTCCTTTCGTGTTATATGG
>CANXYI010157936.1:0-14171 GCA_948208565.1 Hura crepitans
TATTTAACTTTATGAACTCGACAACCTAGCTTATGCCGTTGTGTTATTTTAATGCCATTCACTTATATTATGCTTCTTTTGTCTGTAACTAATTGATATGGCTATTTTGTTAGACATTTTTCCAAATTACAAAAATCTCGACAGTATAACATTAACATGGGTGAAAAACCAAAATTTTAAACCTATAGAAAAACACTTCTATAATTATTCCCAATCATCTCAAATCTCATAGACCCTTTTGGTTCCCCTAAAACTTAGGTCAACATCTACTAGTCAAACACATACACATAATGGTTTCAAACTCATATATCAACAAACATCAAACCTGCATAATATATCAACATATAAAAATAACCCTTATTTTATCATTTACATACTAAAAGTAACAAAAACATAGTTAAAATAGCTTTACATGACTAAGCCCTAACTATGCACATACTTGAGTGCTCTTTAACTATACAAACTCAAAAACAAGATTAAGAAAGTATACCTAGAAGCTATGTCAACTACACTATAGATTAAGACTAAGTAGCAACCTACTATTTTCTACATGCCTATCAAAACACCTATAGGCTGAGTGTGTACTTAGTGGTAGATTTAATATAATATAAATTGTATCATATAGACATGCAATGCACACAAGGCAATTCTTTGCCAATTAAACACATTCAACATAATTAGTCTCAAATATATTTGATTTAGGCCACATTAAATTTGATTTACTAATGGGTCACTACTTAAGTTAATTACACATCATATTATATACTCTCTTATCCTAATTAAGGATATGTAGTTGCATGCCATATTATGTCTTTATGCCTTTCATTCTATTTAGGCCCATACTAGAGAGACTACACTTTAAGACACTAGATAATGATTAAGGTTATGCAGTAGCCTATATTTTTGACCTCGTTAGCTACTAACCATCTCCCTTGAATAGTAGGGATCAGTTCATATGAAACTCCTAAATTAGAGTGCCAGGGATCAGTCTTAGTAGACCTCTCAATAATAGGGATGCCAAGGATTAGCCCTGAGGGACCACCCAAATCACAAGTATCAGTCATGCTTAAGTGGATGGCAGGGATTAGCCTCGTGGTATCTCCTAAATCCACTACAATATGGGTAAGCAAGAATCAATCTGTGTAGACCTCCCAATACCTAATATGGCTAAAGTTAGCCTATGTAGACTACCCTAAGGGCCCTAAATAGTAAAGATTAGTCCATGCAAACTTCCCAAAACCTAAGTGTGCAGGGCTTTCTATTATAACCTCGACAATTGCACTCGCCATATCATACATATAGGCAATGGCCTATGTAGACTAAAACACCATGCAACTACTAATTCCCTAGTTAACTAGTTAATCTATCTAGTAAATGTCTAACTGATATGGGCTAGTAGTAATTACCATTTTCATTCCCCATTATAAGCAATTTGACATATGGTCATACCATTTACTTATTATCATGCCATTTACGTGCACATTTACATTATCACATAACCAATATTGAAGACTCCTTATTTGCACTATTCATTTAGTCTATTCTTATAATCCCATAATTCCAAGAAATTGTTCTCATGCATTCAAGCAAAGTTGTATCAAGTTCACTTATATAAACACAGTGTTTCATTACCATTATGACTTAGCATTCCATTTAATCACATTACACTAACTAATCCTTTTCAAATCACAAAACCATAATATGTCTTATTCTAATTGCCATTAACCTTCACTTTCATACATGTATATATCTACCTTGTAGCCATTACACACTCATAGATATTCCATGGTTAAGCATTTCCAATTCATTTCATACAAATTTTATATCACAAACACACTTTGTAGTCATTTTTTTGCATAATTACAATACATTTCCATATCAATTACACATACACACACCTATCTCCCTTTCATGCACCAATCGGCCATACACTCACACACACCATCACATGCCTTTTACATGCAATATCCACACATTCATGCATTACTTGGCTCACTCATAACACTTATTCATTCCTTGAAATTACATATACATACATTATGACATTTCCATACGCACTTACACATGCACACATGAACAATAACATAATTAATAACCTATATTACATTAAATTCACATACCTAAGGTATCAAAATTGTCTATTTAACCACTTTAAGGCTTGGTTCACTTCTCTCTTTCAATATTCTTCTCTTTTCCTACAAATATACACCATTTACAGTTTGAAAAATTCAAAAAAAATTTACATAGCTCTAAATAAAAAACTATCCACATGTTTAATCACGAATTAGTTAGGATAACTTAAACCAAAATTAAAAATTGAGGAGAAAGCAATTCTACTCATTTTAGGCACTATTTGTAAGGTGTTCATAACTCTTAAATTAGATACTTTCTTCGAATTTTATTAGTGGGAAAAGCTTCAAGAGATCATGAAGGCAAGGATTGATATAAACTTTAGTGGATTTGGACTTCGATTGAGGAATAAAGAAAAAAGAGAAAGAGGTGAGAGAGAGAATATAAACACACAACGATTTAGATCATGCCATGTGTTGTTTCGATGGTCCATTTTAATCTAACTTTCTTTTTAAGCTTTAAAAAGTCAAAATAACAATTCTAAACCTCCAAAAATCATACTTTTAAGGCCAAATTTTCTTAATATTACCCATTAAGGGCCTTTTAAAATCTCGGGTCAAAACTCCTAAGGGAACTAGGTTAATTATTCACTTGTGTAATTAAAAAATTCTAAATAAATATAAAATGAGCTCAAAAAATTAAAATTCCTTAACCTTAGATTTTTGGAATTTTTTACCTTTAAGGTATGCTATTTTTAGGTCTATCCGGCCATATCTCAGGCCTATTCTGGCTTAGTGACAACTAAAGTCACTATTCACTAGTTCTCCACTTAAAATGATTTATTGGTTCTACTAGAAGTTTTAATTATTTATTTTTCATCATTTTCTAGCATGTCAAAGTTTCATGACTATTACTCCCCTTTTGGCCATTTTAAGGTGCCTCGATTTCTAAGAAGTCCCTATTCATGCCTCAAGAAGTATTATTCATGAAATTGAGATTTTGGGGCATTATTGTTCTTCCCCACTTATTAAATTTCATCCTTAAATTTACCTACTGAAAATAAGTGTGGATATAGAGCTTTCATCTACTCCTCAATTTCTTAGGTAGCCTCTTCAGTTATATGGTGCCTCTATAGCACCTTCACCAGCGTTAAAGGCTTGTTCCTTAATTCTTTAACTTCTCTGGCTAGCATTTACACTGGTTCTTCTTCATAGGTCATATCTTATTATACCTAGATCTCTTTAGCATGTATCAAATGTGAAGTGTCAAATTTGTATCTCTTTAGCATCAAGACATAGAACACATTATGGATCTATTGTAGTTCTAGTGCTAAGTCTAATCGATAGGCCACTGGTCTTATACGTTCTGCAATCTTATATAGACCAATGATCTTAGGGTTTAATTTTGCTTTCTTACCAAACTGAAGCATTGCGATACCTTTAAGAACACTTTTTCTCTAATCTCATACTAAATGTCCCTCATTTTCAAGTCAACATATGATTTTTGTCTGTATGTGGTAGCTTTTAATCTTTCTCTAATAATTCTAACTTTCTCCTCACCATTTTTAATTAATTCAGGTCCTATAAGCTTACTTTCACCCTCTTCGCTCTAACAGAGTGGAGTTTTACACCTTTTACCATACAATGCCTTATTAGGAGCCATGCCTAAGCTAGCTTGATAGGTGTTGTTATAGGCAAATTCCACCAAAGGTAAGTACTAATCCCATCTCTCTTTAAACTCAATGGTACAACTACATAGCATATCTTTCAACACTTATATTACCCGTTCTAATTATCCATCTATTTATGGATGGAAAGCTGTGCTAAAAGTCAAACAAGTACCTAAAGCCTCTTGTAATTTCTTCCAAAACCTAGATTGAATTAAGGGTCTTGATAAAAAATGATAGCTAATGGCACTTTCGTGCAATCTGACAATCTCATCTATATATAAATGTGCTAACTTCTCTAGGGAGTAGTCCATTTTGATCAAATTGATGTGAGTTATCTTAGTCAGCAAGTCTAAAATTACCCAGACCACATCAAATTTACTCTTAGTAATTATTAATCCCATCATGAAGTCCATGTAACCTTTTCCCATTTCCATTCTAGAATTGCTATTGTGTAACAACTCGAAAATTCTCGATTTTAATGAATAGTACTTTTTTGAGATGAATATTACTCCTAAGGTTTGGGGTGTACTAAAGTTACTGAATGAAAGTATTAGTCATAAAATAATTTTTGGTAAATTTTGAAATTAATCGGAGTTTATTAGATTGGTTAAAAACACTAAGAAAGTTTTTATGGTAGTGTCTCATGAATAGTGACCAAAGCAAAGCTAAACCATAAATAATTTTCAAAGTTGGTAAAAAATTTCTAAAAATAGTAAAACCTGATACTTAAAAATTCCATTGAGTATAATGGCACTAGAATTAGAATTTTTTATGTCAAGAAGTATTTTTTTTAACTTTTTGAAGCGTAAAATTAATATTTCCATTCAGTTTCATTCAATTGTTAAGCTGTAATTTTTACTGTAATTAAAGACCTGATTTATCTATTTTTAAAATTGGAATGGGAAAAAATAGAGTTAAAGTGAAAAAATAAATTTTGAAAGTAAAAAAAAAATTATTTTATTCAAATAGTATAAATAGCGCTCCAATTTTGACTTTTGGTCAAAATCATTAAACTCACTTCTTCTCCTTCAATCTTCTCCACTCGATAGCAAAAGAGAGAGCTTTCTCCATTTTCTCTAAGCTTTCAACCATATTTAACCATTAATTCATACATCTAATTGAAAATATGGTATTTCCATTGACCTTAGGAGTTTAATTGACTGATTTTTCAAAGAAAAATCGAACTAAAACATAAGTTTTCAAATTAGATGAATAATGACCATTTTTTTGGTGAGGAAAGATTTTTAAATTCTAATATTTTTCCCTTATTAAGTAGGTGCCCAAGAGTCAAAAAAATGTATTTTCTTTGAATTTTTGGGCATTGTGTGAATTTATACGATTTTTCTGAAATCAAATCCATAATGAGCAATTGCCAAAATGAAGCAGGAGTGCAATAAGGGTAAAGCGATGGTTTAGTCAAACCTTATAGTGTTTTTTGAACTTGCTAGGTCTATGTAAACAATTTAATTATTATAGTTAAGGCATAATTTATTTATATATGTGGTAGATAGTTATGTATATGATAGTGTTAATGCATAACTGATGAAAAAATGGAAAATTTAATTGTGTGTAGTAATTATGGGATATGATAGTTAATAGAAAAATGAATGAGGAAGGAAGGAATTATGTGTTTGTGTGAAATCAATAATGGCAAAATGGCTATGTAAATATGCATGTACATACACGACACAAAATGTACTTATATAAATATAAATTAATGAGTTATAAATACTTAAGTATATATATAACTATATGAGTTACGGATTGAAATATGTATTAGGACACTTATATGCTCATGTAGTACTTAAAATAGATTATTTATTGTAATGATTGAATATGTTTAAAAAGAAGCATAAAATGGATAATAAATTAGTACAAGTGCTAAATGAATTTACAATATTTAAAGTGATTATTAAAGCATATAATAGATATTAAAAGTATATATATATAATTAAACCACATGTTTTATGCTAAATGATAAAATGTGGGAAGTTAAGTAATATTGTTGGATATGTTAATTTGATGTGATAATAATAGTATATGAATAACTATAATTAAATTTTAAGCAAAGTGATGAAATTAATGAATAAAATAAAAATAGCCAATAGGAGTAACAACTTAGAGTTAGATAGGTTAACTAGTTAACTAGGGATAGGTAGCAGCTACTATACTCTTTGGTGTCAAACTTAATTTTAGTTCCACTTACAGTCTGATCCAAAACTTGTATATTATGATATTGAATTCCATGTGGATGTAGCCACCATTTAGGTCCTACGGGGCAATTGCACAAGGTTTATGTTGGTGCAGTAGCCATTTAGTTCTTATAGGGCCATTGTATGGGTTTATGCTGGTGTACTAGCTATTCAGGTCCAAAATGTGGACGACTGCACAAAATGATCCCATTATCCTTAGGTTTTATGTTCTTATATAAATATGGGTAGAGTAAAATAATTGTAAACATGTAATTGTTGGAAATATAATAATATTATTAATTTTTAATGGCATGAATAAAATATGCAATGAGCATATTATTAATTATAATATGATGGGTGTATTAATGAGACTACAAGTATCATAAAATGGGTGGTCCATTTATGTGTGATGTGCGAGATGAATAAATTATATTAAATGTTGCTTCAATTTTTTTTAATTAGGCATATTTGATTTTAAATTAATTGGCATATATACCCATATTATATAAAATAATGGGAAGTAATATTTAAAGCTTTTATTAAGGATTAATATTGATATACATTATTAGAATAAAATATGCCTATAAGATTATGTGCAATAATTATTTTGATTACATCACTAAGCAATATGCTTAGTGCATAATTTTGTTTGCTATGCATAGGTAAGAAGAATAATTGAGACATGCCTTGGGATATCCATAGAAGTGAAGAAAAGGCTTTAATTTTGGTAAATCTCAAAGATGTATTAGATTTATGTAATGTATTGACTTTAAAAAGTTACACTCTTATGTCGGTTATATATAATTTTAGGCCTAAGCCAAAGTATGTATTTAATCATAGTTTTTTTATATGGCTCTACAGTTATAAATCTAAAAGCAATTTTAGATTAAGTTATGCATGCTTGATGTCTCTTCCTATGGTTGAGACTGTGTCGTTGATTTTGATGAGTTTGAGTAATCAGATGGATCATAAAGAAGTGAGGATGTATGTAAATGATTATAGAAGTGCTTTTCACAAGTTTAAAAAAAATTTGGATAGTGCCTAGTATGGACATTATGATAATAAAATTTTGGCATGAGGATTCCAAATTTTTAGTGTAACACCCCCTGCCAGATTCTCAAAGAAACCTAATAGGCGATGCACTTCCTACCAGGTCACCTATCCAAAATTTGCTCTAAGTCTACACTCTTTAACACTTATAAATTATTTATTATTTGATCTGATATTACTTAACTTCTCTATCTATCCCTTAACTATTCTTACATGAGGTATAACAGACCTAAAAAACTATTTAATAGACGTCTACATGTTTACAAAAAATTAGGCAGCACAACAGCTACCCAAGTGACATCTTGAAAATTTTTTCACATGTAAAGCACTTCTAATATTATTACTATCACTTTGTCTCCTTCTAGACCCTTCTGGTCCACTCAATAACATCATCACATATCAATGAACACTCACATATCACATAGGGCCTCAGGCCTAAAATTATAGAAAACCACAGAAATAAAATTTTCAGATAAATTGCTTGTTTATATATATCACACATACTCTTATATATATAGACACTAGCAGCTTGTAAGCATGCTGAACCAATAACATATAGTATTTACACGAGCACCTACTAAACATAAAAAAAAACACATTTATATACCTTTCATAGTCTGTGCTACTGCACTACACGATCTGGAGGCTAGACTGCTTACCTTTATAACCTGTACCCTAAAACACTGGTATGCTGAGTATAAAACTTAGTGGTTAATTTAATGTATTAAAAGCATGTCACATGCAAGCACCCAAATGTAGCAACAAGCTATAAGTGTATAAATGCAATGCAGGAAATCAACTTGTACAAGTGACATTAATTCCAATACCCAGTCTTCTAGTTTAGTTGATTATAGTTTTGCCACTATGGTACTTTTATTCAATTTATTCATTCTGTGATCGACATTAAATTTAGTCTGTATTCTAATTTAGTTTAATTTAATTCAATAGGCTTGACTAGAAAGACTACACTTAAAGATATTATACTAAGAGGGAATTAAAAGTTGTGTAGTGGCCCATACTCTGGACCTCGACCACTGCACTGGCCCAGTCTAATAGTAGGGATCAGTTCACTTAAACCTCCCTATACCAGACAGGGGATAGTAGGAATCAATTTGTAGACCTCTCAATATCCCTCAAATCATAGCAAGTAACTCCCATAGATGGCAGGGATCAATCCATAGACATCCCAATATCTAATATATCATTATTAAACATCTCCCATGGATAATAGGGATCAATCCGTATACCTCCCAATATCAAGTAAATCACCACCAAATACATAGCAGCTATTAATCCCTAGTTGACCGGTCAACCCACCTAGTGGGTATCTAACTAATGGGCCATTTATCTTTATTTTATGTCCATTTATTTACTTATCACAATTTTATAATATTTAGAGTTGAATAAAAGATAGTTATGAATTTATTTCAATAGTTGAACTTTTACTTAAACAGTAATGGTCTATTTTGGTCTTATTAGATAGTTATAGGCCTTTTTTCTAAGCAATTTTAGACAATTCCAAGTCTATTCTAAGTTCATTTTATACCATTATTCTAAGTCTAATTAGGTTAAGTTATGGGCTATTTCTAGTTTAAGTTCCAATTATTTATTTTCATAGGATAGTTATAAGTCACTTTTTTTTTATTTTTTATATATGGTTATATGTCCATGGTCATCATTTTCTGGGCATCTTTCTATGCCACTCTAATCCATTACAACATGCCATTATGGCCCTTACAAGAATGTCATTCCATACATTCCAAATGGCCTTAAAAGTGGCTTGAAATGATTTTAAACCAAGTACACAAACTATCCCAAACTTATGTCCAAAGTCATGCTATTACCACGTCCATTATATGTCATTTTTACCATTCCATTTTAAGCTATTTTCAAACCACATCTTAGCACAATTATGAACACCATTTCTTCATCTATACTAACCAATTATTTTACCATACTTATTCATATATTTATGCCCATTTCATGCAATCCTAATGTCACACAATGCATGTTCATCATGCCATGCCAATTCTACATGTCATACACTATGCCTCACACACACACATACATGCCAACCATAACATACCTCTCGACCACCCCTAAATCAAGGTCACACATATACACACTTCACTAATTCAACACACACATGTCAAATACAAAAGTTCTAGTATATATATGCTTATACACATGGCATACCATGCATATCATGCCATTACATACAATATACATGCCTTGACCATGCTATGATTCTATAGATACATGCATATTTTCATTAAATTCACCACACATACTTCTAATGCTATGCCTATCATATAATTTCCTATCCTATACACCATACTACCATGCCATACACATAACTTGTAATCCAAGGAACCTTAAGATACCTCTCAACCATTCATGGCACAACTTATAACCATACCTTTTTTCACCATACACACATACAAACCATTAAATCCCATAACATACACATCATTGCTCATGATAAACCTTATGTACACATGCCATAATACACCCTACACATATACATCCTCTCAACCAAAGTGTGGCCATACCTTTCCCACTATTTCTTCCACTAAATCATCCCATAAATCACTCAATTTACATGAAAATAAGATTAAGGTAAGCTCAAATCAACTTTACACACACATTACTCACTATAACCACTAATTCCATACAAGATTTCCACACAACTTACACATGAAATGAACATGGCATGCCTAAAATACATTAAATTCATAGGCCTATACTTGAAATAGAGCCTTACCTACACTTTAGCACCTTTATTTCCTTTGTTGAACATAAACTCCACCTTGGCCTACATACACACATCCATAGCTTAGAAAAATCATAGAAAATTCTATAGACCTCCAAATGAAAATCTAAGCACATAGACATCCTTAGAATAATGAAATCCCCTTAGAAAAAAAATGAAAATAAGGTAGACCACTTACACACAAACTTGATTTGTTAAGCACCCTTGTATGTACATAGAGCTTTCTTGATTTTTCTTAAACTCTATGCTTAATTATGGCCTCCTAAACCTTAAAGGATCAATTTCTAACTAATTAGTGCAATTTTTAGTGATAATTTATGGTTGAATTAAGCTTAAAATGCCATAAAAATGGAGGAGAGAAAGCAGAAGTGGCATTAGGTGAGAGAGAAGGAAGAAAAGAGAAAAAAGTGAAAGGATGAGGTGTCAATGGGCTATGTGGGGTAATGGCCACTTGGCAACCCTTTTATAATGGCTAGGGTAGCTCGGGTGGTGACAGGTGTCAGTTGAGTACCCTAAAATCTCGAATTTTCTAAAGAACTTTAGGAAATTTTAAAAATCCTCAATTAGGCCTATTTAGATGCTTATAAAATCTCAAGTCAAAATTCTTTCAGTATAATAGTTAATTAATTTATCGATTTGCATGAAAATCTCAAAATTAAGGAAAAATAGCAAACCTTAAAAATTAAAAATTCCTTCACCAATGGCCTTAGAGGAATTTTTGACCTTGAAGGTATGGTATTTTTAAGTCTATCTGAGCATAGCCATGTTAGTCATGTCCCAAGTCCATTTAAGCCTACTAATGACTAGATTTTAGCCTTAAGTTTCATGACTATTGTACACTACCTTAGGCCTCGTGAAGGTGACTCGGCACTCAGAGCACACTTTTATGTCTCAAAGGTACTATTCTCTATGTTCTCATATTTATTTTAAAACTAAATGGGAAAGGACAATTTATAAAAAGTTTTATGGTATAAGTTCGGATAACATGTAATGTGTTACACACCTTAGTCGTGTAAGGTGATCGACTAACGATTAGATAGGGAAAAGAGTGTCATATTTTTTGGTAGCAGAGCATAGTTTAGGCATTCCTAAGAAATATAAGAGTGCTATAGGAGTCAAGCCTATACATAACATAATTTAATGATATCGAGGTTTATTACTTTTTCTTTTTCTTACAATTAAGATGAGTGCTTTATGAGAGGAGGATGATGAACAAACTTTTATGTCTATGGGATAAAAGTCTAATAGAGTGGCATTTATGTCTAGAAGTGCTACTAGACATATATAATCAGTAGCCCAAGGTCCACCAGCTTATGTACAAAAGATGTTATATTTATTGAGACAGGTCATAACAGCTGCTCCATCATCAACACCATAGTAGTAAGAAATTCCATCGACTCTCTAAAAAACTTATTTGGAGAGAGTTAAGAGAATAGGAGCAGAAGATAACTAGGTGAAAGGTGAGGTAGATCTTGAGATAACTAAGTATTGGTTAGATCGCACTAAAAATAAAATAAAGCAAATACAATGGACACTAGCTGAGAATGTGATTTATGCCACCTCATTACTTCAAGGAGAAGCTTCAAAATGGTAAGATGATCTAACAGAATATAAGTCAAAAAAAGAACAGCCTTAGGACTTTTTCCTTAATGAGTTTTATAAGAAGTGTATACCTAAGGATTACTTAGATGATAGGAGATAGTAGTTTATGGTTCTTAGACGGGAGTAAAAATATATGGGAGAATATAAGAAAGACTTTTCTATGTTTAGTCACTATGCTAAGGATACCATTACCATAAAATCTAATTAGAAATTTTAATCAGTTGGTTGTAGTTTGTTGATCTACAGAGAAAATATAGATATAGAAGTGAGAATATTATTAGAAAAAGAAAACCTCTAGACTAGAAACACCCAACTTTGCATAGTAATTAGGTAAGAGATTTAGAAGTGGTTGGTAGGAAGCACCATAGCAATTATAGAAGCTGGGTCTATTGTAGAAAACAACTTAGGGGAATTAAAATAGGTGTAAGATTAGACAGCAGTCACAGGCAGTGAGCATACTAATTTCCATAGCTAAAGGTGGTTAAGTTCCTTAGTGTTTGACTTGCCATAGATGACACAAGGGGAATATTGATGGAAGATGTTTGGGACATGTTTTGAGTATGGTTCACCTAGTTATTTTTACAAGGATTATCCCTAGAGAGCTGAGAGTAGATAGGGATTAGCACAAGTTTCTAATCAAGGTTAAAAGGCGATCAGAGTGATAAGAGAGATAGAGCAAATGGAGTTTAGAGAGATAGAGCTGAGTCTAGAGCTAATTAGAGAACACCTACTTGATAGTATGCTATTAGGGCATGAGAGGAGGCTGATGAGCCAAATGTTATAGCAGGTACTTTCTATCTCTTAGACTCTCTTATTTTGGCTTTAATTGATCTGAGGTTTACACACTCTTATGTTTACACATCACAAGCACAAAACCAAGGGTTAAAGTCAAAACATATAGACTTAAAAATTTTGGTTAGCAATCTTTTATGTTAGCATAGTGTCTTTTGATAGTAAAAAAATATTAGTTTTTTATTGATCTCATCGAGTTGCCATTTGGTGAGTTTGATATGATATTGGGTATGGATTGGTTGTCTAAGTATTAGGATATGGTTGATTGCAAGATGAAGAGATTGACCCTTAAGGATGATAATGGGGTTGAGATTATAGTTATAGGTGTGAGGATAGATTTTTTATTCAATGTTATCTTAGCAATGATGGTGAAACACATGTTGAGAAAAGGGTGTCAAACTTTTCTTAATCATGTTTATGATACCGATATGGAGAGATGGATGCTAGTACCATAACAGTGGTGTCAAAGTTTATAGATATATTTCTTGAAGAATTGTTAGGTTTGCCTCTAGAATAGGAACTCAAATTTTGTATAGAGTTATTACCTAGCAATGCATTGGTATCCATAGGTCCATACAAAATGGTACTAGTAAAGTTGAAAGAGTTAAAGATTTAACTATAAGAATTGCTTGATAGAGGTTTTATAAGGCTGAGTGTTTCTTCCTAGGGATCCCCTGTTTTGTTTATGAAGAAGAAAGATTGCACTTTATAATTATGTGTAGATTATAGACAGTTAAATAAAGTGACTATCAAGAATAAGTATCCATTGCCATAAATTTATGATTTTTTTAACTAGCTTAAAAGTGCTGGAGTGTTCTCAAAATTTGATTTGAGGTCTAAATACTATCATTTGAGGGTAAAGGACTTTAATGTAATAAACATAGCTTTCAAAATGAGATATTGCCATTATGGATTTTTTGTAATGCCATTTGGGCTTACTAATGCTCCTATAACTTTTATGGACCTAATGAATAGAGTCTTCAGATAATATCTAGATCAATTAATGGTTAGTTTTATTAATGATATCTTAGTGTATTCCAAGAATAGAGATAAGCATGAACAGTACCTGAGAATAGTGTTATAGATTCTGAGAGAGAAAAAGCTATATGCAAAACTCAACAAATGTGAGTTTTATCTTGCTGAGATGTCTTTTCTTAGACACATAGTTTTTATAGAACGGATTCGAGTCGATTCTAATAAGATACAAACAATTATGGATTGGAAGCCACCTAAGAACACTATAAAGATTCAGAGTTTTTTAAGGGTGGCTGGTTATTACAGACATTTTGTCAAGGGTTTTTTTTGTGATAGTAGCACTTATGACATGTCTGTTGTGAAACATGTTAAGTTTGTTTAGGATGACAAGTGCCAAGAAAGTTTTGATAAGTTTAAGGCAATGTTGATGGAAGCACATGTTCTAGTTCAACTAGTTTCTAAGAAAGATTTCAAAATTTATAGTGATGCTTCAAATAATGGGTTGGTGTAATGTCTGTAAATTGAGGTTACATGAAAAGTACCTTTGAGGCTTAAAAAGTGTGCTGGGAAGCCAAGACACCTTCACAAAGCTTGAGAAAGGGTGTACTAGTTATGAAACTTTAATGGGCTAAAAAATGGGTAAAATTAATTAATTTAAAATTTTAGCAGAACCAATAATTCATTTTATGCCATAAGCTAGTGGATCATAGCATTAGATGGACTTAGGCTTGGAATAACCCAAGATGTGCTCGAATAGGCATAAAAATATTATACCCTGAATGTTAAAAATTACATTAAGATTATTGGTGAAGGAATTTTAATTTTTTGAGATCATTTGATAATTTTTAAAAAATTTCCTAATTTTTAAAAAATTTCCTAATTTTTTGAGGAATTAATTAATTAACTTACTGATGGAATTTTGATGGGAAATTTTATAGGTTTGTAAGTAGGGCCAATCAAGGATTTTTAGAGTACATGCAATGATTTTTAGAGTCCAAGTAAATTTTTAAAATTTCTCAAAATTTCAACTAAAAATGAGATTTTTTGA
>CANXYI010157946.1:0-12409 GCA_948208565.1 Hura crepitans
ATGGATTTGACATATAGTTGAACTTGACAACATTGATTAAACATGAAGTTGAATCCTAAAAAAATGGATTGGACACAGAGTCGAATCTGAAAGAATTTAAATCTTGCAAAAAAGAATGTGATAAGAATTAATATTAGTTTAATATAGCAAATTTTGTGATATATACTTGGCTTTTGATGTAGCATTGAGGAATTTGTGAAGATCATATGGTTGTGAGTGAGTTGAGTCCGTACGGATAGAAGTAAAGTAAGTCCATGTGAACGTGAAAGTAGTAGGTCTATATGGATGATACTTGATGTAAGTCCATACGGACAGTGTTTAAATTAAGTCCGTGTAGACATTTTGCGATAGATCGATAACTTTATTCCTTTTTTTCTTCATTTTTATTCCTCAATTTTTTCTATTTTCTCTTAAAAATATAATCTGATGGTGACTCTCCCCTCCAACGACTCTCCTTTGACTTCCTCCGGCAAAACCTCATCAAGGGAAGAAGCTTCGGCGAGCGCAAAATCTCCTTTGTCTCCTCCTTCGGTAGAGAACATCTTTATGCCTGTTTCGAAGGGTCTTATGCCCTCTATGGTTGTCAACCAGCCACAGAGCATTGCTTCAGTGAACAGAGTCTCCCTCAGTGACCTAACTCCCATTTTAACAGATTTGGCCTACCATGTATGCTCGGAAGTATACCCCCAGGTGCATTTTCTTGTCTTTATGTGTCTCATTATGGTTTGCCTGGATTTTTCCTTTGTTTTCACACTGTATGGTGTCTCATGTTCAATAAGTCCTTGTGGACTTGCTTTTCCTAGGGCAGCCTAGGTCTGTACAAACCTTGTCTTAACTTATTAGTTCCAGTATAATTAGCATGGGATGTTCAGATGTTCTATATATGGTAGATTAATAAGTCCGTGCAGACTTATTGATAGCTGTCTGGAGTCTGTGTATACTTATATTTGCTTGTGTATGATGTTTGTGCGGACTTGTTACATGTTTGTGAGCATTTTTACATTTTGGATAACTATGGTCTGTGCGGACTTATTGTGGCCCATCTGCTTGTTGTCCATGCAGACTTCTTTGTTGAATCCTTAGTCCGTGTGGATGTTTGTTTTTTGTTGAATCCTTAGTCCATGCAGATGTTTATTTTACTTATATGTATTTACCTTTTGTAGACATGTCTTAAATATGGGGGCACCCCATCTGGACCATAACAATGGTACTCCATGATGCCTATCTCGGTTAAAAATAGGGTGAGAGTGATAGGATTCCAAACGTTTGTGGATCACTTAGTTAGAATAGATTTTTACCTAGATTTGCAGGCTCTTAGAGCTTTTCTGGATAGGTGGATGGACACGATAGGTTGATAGACATGACACACACATTTCACTTGTCATTTGGAGAGCTAGTCATAATGCCCTTCGATTAGGATTTTATTACTGGAGTGACATGCATGGGGCGAGCCATTGCTTACGATGCTTTCTACCGCTACCCCTCGCTTTGACTATAGGAGGTGAGGGAGTTATTGGGTTTTGTTCCTTAGAAGCATTCGATGCATAGACTTGCATCAGAGGTGGATAAATGTAACTCTATCTGGTCAGTCCGAGGTTGATCAGTTTGTGCACTGCTTCCTCTTCTACTTGCTAGGCACAACATTATTTGCTAATGCCAATAGCAACGTGAGTTAGAGCTTCCTTCATGTCTTAGAGTAGGTTGAGAACATTGGCTTTTAGAACTGGTGCTATTCCTCTTTTGGCTAGGTTTTTCGAAGCTTGGACATGGCTGTTCGCACCAAGAAAAGCCATTGATTTGTGTAGGGCTTCGTGTCAAGTGTTTTGGTAAGTAATTTTTTTTATCCTTTTTTGCTTCATATGGTCTTTTACAATTTTAACCTTATGCCTTTGCTTTTGTAGGTTTGGGCATACGAGTTACATTTATTACCTCAACCTTGCAAGCTAGACATCCCTCATTGATACCTAGTGATGGGTAGATGGGTTCGACCATCTTCAAGACCTTGGAATGCATCTTTTTTGATATAGCATCGCCAGTATCTTAGTTCTAGAACTTGTTCCAATGTGAGTATTTCCTGCATATGAAAACTCATTATTAGTAATTTAGGTGATTATAACTAACACTTACCTTTGCAGATTAACTTGGCATGGTGGGTCTTCCCGCTTAGAGAGGTGCCAAATTTTTTACGTTTTGCTCCAGAATTGTCTTCTCATAGGATATTGCTGACCACTCTAGAGGCTTACTCGTGGCTTTTAGGAGAGAGAGTAATAGGCTAGTATATGGGGCCTAATGCACGTCATATTCCTCAGAGTCCTCCCAACTTGATGTTATTCAGGAGGTACATCGATGATCTAGAGTTTGTGTAAGGCATGACTGCAGGTATCCCAGGGAGCACATTGGTGGAGAGTGATAAAGAGGGTTACCTTTCTTAGGCATCTACTAACCTACTACCTCGAGTTCCTTATACTTCAGAACCTCCTCCTCTTTAAGTAAATTTCTTGGTCTTTTGCTCATTATTTTTGAAAACATCTCCTAACTGTGTGTTGTGTTGTAGCCTTCTACTACTACCACCTCTGAGGTTGGACCTTCTTTAGCAAGAAAAAGAGTGATAATTGTTTTTAATTCTCAATTTTCACCTCCTTCTGCTCGTACTGCTAGGAGTGGAGTTTCTAGTTTGCCTGTTAGTTAGTCATCGCTGCCTGATAAAGTCATGGGCATTTTGACTGACGTACCGAAGCTAAGCTATATGCGATATGGTATGGATAAAGAGCTGTCCTCTGCTCCCCTTTGCATTGAGGACAATTGGCCAGTTCCCTTTGAGCTAGAGAACACCACATTGGTATGATACTTTTTTTTTACTTTCATTGATCATTTTGTTGTTTTAATTTGATATGACACATTTTTGTCTTTGATTTGAACAGGTAAAGAGGGCTCTGATAGAGAGGACCACTCACGTAGTGGAAACCTTCAGAAAGGCAATGATTGATGAGACTTGAGTCCTTGCTATAAGCTATTTCCTGTAATGGTTAATTTATGCAAATGTGTATGTATGTATGTCATGCATTAATCCTTCATTCTTTTACAGAGTGAGTTGTTAAGGAGAGTTACTGCTCTTCATGAGACTCAAAAGAGATTGAGAGCCTTGAAGATTTCTGGAAAGCTAGTACTCTTGACAGATGATGAGGATACTGAGGATAAGGATGATACTAAAGAGTAGAACAGATGATAGATTTATTATTATTATTTCTTATGAATAGGCCTAACTTTTCTGTATACACAAACATTAGTACCAATCTTTTATTTTAAATACAATCTTGCGTCCTTATATGTAAATGTTTAATAAATGATGACAAAAAACACTACCGCAATTGAATATCATATTCCAACTTTGTCGCTATAAATTAATAACGTCGGACCATAAATGACAATAATTCATCAAATGAGTGCCTTTTGTAGCAAGACTTGCTTAGAAAAGCTTGATAGTTCTTGGTCTGTGTGGACATGATGCACAAAGGTCCGTGCACACATTTTTCTTGATTGGTAACAAACATTATTACGAACTTGTCTTAATTAGTCCGTACAGGCCTTAATGTCGATCCAGATAATCTGAGGTCCGTATAGATTTTCTCGCATGTTTTGAATTCCGTATCTTAATAGGAAAAGGAATGGTCAGAGTTGGGGCCTATAAATACCTCTCTTCTTATTTTTTCATTTCATACTTCTCTATGTCTTTCTCCTTTAGTCAACAATTGTCCAAAATTTTAGAATCAAAGGCTTCTTGTAGTTCAAACATCCTTGCTTCCTTTTCTGCCTTTAGATTCTTAAGAAAAGTGAGGATTGACCTTAACTTTTTGAATTCTGCTATGCAATATTAGGACCCTATCTTCCATGTGTTTGTCTTCAATCATCAAGAGATTACCACGACTGTGGATGAATTCGCCGCTATTTTGAACTATAAAGTTACTTTAGATTATCCTTTGGCTCTTCCATTTTTTAAGGAGCATTATCATATGGATATTATCCTTGCTTTGGTTGTTTCTCCTTCTATGGTTCAGAAAGTGATTCCCAGTGTAGGCCCAATTTTTCTATAAGCAATTTTAGATATTGGTTACAAATTTCCTCTCAACTTAATAGAGTGGGCTAAATGCATGTTACTATACATCCTTAGCAACCTGTTAATAGTCACTTTCAAAGATAAGCTTTGTGATTTTAAGATCCTCCAAATTTTAACTGAAATACATTCCAATTATAATCCTTTTGGTGTCTTTTTAGCTGAAACCATTCGAACATTAGATGCTTTAAAGAGAGGGGACATTGACTTTGTAGTTGGGAGCCTACTTTTTTTACAGGTATGTATAAAATGCCCTTGCAGGTTTTCCCTCTAGCTTTTATTTTCTTTTAACCCTAACTTTTTCCTAGTGCACCTATGAGGGTTTTCACACTAGCAGGTTTGCCTAATTTTTTCTTAAGTGGTCATTTACGAAATTTTCAACCTAACGGCTTTTTTTTTTTAGATTTGGTTGTAGGAAAAAATAGGGTTGCTTGCACTTCCTCCAAAAAAGCTTTAGATTAAGCATGCTCCGAATCACCATTGTGAAAGGAAACTTGAGAAAAAGTTTAGCACTTATGATCAATGAACTGAATGGTTCAATAATATTGTTGCAATCCGATAGAGATGTCCTTGATGAAAGATTACCCATTTTTCTTTATCTTGCCATTCGGGTTGTATTCCCTTAATTGGATTGAGGCATACTACATTTTATATCCCTTTTCGAATCTAATGAAAATTTGGTCTATTGCAAAGGATCCTTTCTAAACCTTTAGAGTTTCAAGGTGGACTTTTAACACGGTATTTCTTGCATTCTTTTCCTGACTTATGGAAGTGTTGTGCTATATTAAGAGATGTGCTTGATGGTGCAACTAATAACAATATAAGTATAGATGATTATTATAGAGATTGGATTCTAAGTACATTTAGAGACAATAGGACATTAGTACTAAAGAGAAAATGTGAGCATAAAACTTCTATGTTTGAAAAGAAAAGATGTATTTAAACTCTTCTTAGAGTTTAGTTACTTGTATGATTTTTCTCACTTAATGGAAGCTTGCATATCAATGATCATGACTAAAGAATTTTTGTTATTAATTGCATTTGAAACTAAGTTGCTTAATCTTAGTAAATATATTAATTTCCCATTAATGATACTATCATTACCAATCAGCCTTGAAAAGGTTTTCTTGATTACACATTTTCTCTCAAATCCTCTAACTTTTGCATGAAGTGCCTGATCGATTTTCACCTCATCAGGGTGTCCTAACTTTTACCTAAGCCATCATGTTTGGGTTTTTAACTTAGCAGACTTCTTTTTTCTTCTTTTTTAATTTATCTTCAATAGAAGTACTTCTTTATCTTATCCATGTTGACGGGTTCTGAGAATTCATTGCCTTCTAAGTCTAAGATCTTAACACCTCTATGTTTGAACATCTTCTTGACTAAGTACGAGCCTTCCCAATTAGGCTTGAACTTTCCCCTGGGATCTGATAATTAAGGTCTAGTTTGTTTTAGTACCAAATCAGCTTCTCGTATGGGTCTAGGCTTGACTTTCTTGTTGTAAGCTTTAGCAATTCTCTTTTAATACAATTACATATGATAAAGAGCTTTAAGTCATTTTTCATCTATCAATGCCAACTATTCATATATGTTTTTAGCCTATTTTACGGTTGGTATTTTTGCTTCTAACATAACCTTGAGTGAAAAGACTTTAATTTCTATCTATAACACTGCTTCCATTTTGTAAACCAATGTATAGGGCGTGGCATGTGTAGATGTCTTGACAGATGTTCAGTATCCCCATAGTGCAAAGGGTAACATGTTTGCCTAATCTTTATAGGTAACTATTATTTTTTACAAAATTTTCTTGATATTCTTATTGGTTTCTTCAATTGTCCCATTAGCTTGCGGTTGGTACGGAGAAGACTTGTGATGCTCAATTTTTTACTTTTACAAAAGCTACCTGGTTTCACCCTTAAATTATACTCCATTATCTGTGATGACTTGTTGTGGCAATTTATATCTGTAGATGATGTTTCTTTCAATAAATTTCACCATCTGCTTTACCCCTAATTTGTTAAAAAATTTAGCTTCAACCTATTTTGAGAAGTAATCGATTGCTACCACTATATATCTATGCCCTCTAGTAGCTGATAACTTTATTTCTCTAATTATGTTCATTCCCTATGTTGAAAATGAAAAGGGAGATGATAAACTGAGTAAGTCATTAGGGGGCAGGTGACTTAGGTTCCCATAGATTCGGTACTTGTGATATTTTTTTGATAAAGTTACAATAATATGTTTCTATGGTTAACCAATAGTTTGCCAATCGCATGATCTTTTTAGCCAAGTTCTTCCCATTCATGTGAGGACTAGAGAAACCTTTATGCACCTTTGTGAGTATTTTTTGAGCTTCTGATTCATCCACACATATGCATTGAATGCCATCCAACTGTCTTTTGTACAACATTCCTTGGTAAGAAATGAACTTAGCTGATAATTTCTATAGGACCCTCTTATCTTTCTCAATTGCATGGTCTGGGTACTATTCAGTTTCTAAGTATACTTAAATGTCATGGTACAAAGGCAAGTTCAAATTGGTTTGTTTGGTTGTAGTGCTGACTATACTTGTATAGGTAGGGAATCTTTGTTTGCTAAAGTACATAGGTTTAGGTAAATCTTTTTTGGTGAGGTTTGAGACTGACATCAAAATGGCTAAGGCATTTGCAACTTGGTTTTGTTCTCTAGGGATGTGTTAGAAGTGCATTGATTGAATCCTTCGGATAGATTTGTGAGTTTTTTGACATACTTAAATTCTCATCTTTGATCTCCCAGTTACCTTTCACTTGCTATATAACTAGCATAGAATGCCTATATACATCAATTACTTTTGCCCTCAATTGATATAAAGTTTCGAGGCCATAGACGTATACTTCATATTCTATTACATTGTTAGTTGCATGGAATTCCAACTTCTTGGGTAGGAACATCTGCTTACCTTTCAGATTGATGTGTAATACACTAGCTCCTATGTCTTTTTGGTTCACAGCTCTATCGAAGAACATTTTTCATCCTTCCTGGGATATTACCCCTCAAGTGTTCAACTGGAAACTCAAATTCTTCTTGTTTTCCCTTAATTGGATATTGTGCTAAGAATTTAGCTACTACTTAACCCTTAATCATCTTTTTAGTGACATAAGAGATGTCAAACTCTTGCAAGAGTAATTCAACGGCCCATCTTACCTATCAAAGAAGGTGTAGTTTACAAGTACCTGAGAAGATCGTGTTTTGCCACTACTTTCACTTTGTATGATTGAAAGTAGTGGCATAGCTTTTTAGAGACCCAAATTACCCCCAAACATGTCTTTTCCACTTCTGCATACTTCTGTTTGTATTGTAGCAATTCATGCTTAGGTAATAAACTACATTTTTAACTCGGACTCGTTAGCTTGTGCGATGAGAGCTCCTATGGAAGATTCTTCAACTGCCAGGTACAACATTAAGGATTTTCTAGGTTTTAGTGATTTTAGGATAGGAGGTTTGGTTAAGTACTACTTAATGGCTTGGAAAGCTTTTTTGCAATCTTCGTTCCATTTTTTGGTTGTCCTTTGTATAATAAGTTAAATATAGGCTCACAAACTGACATAAATTTGGCTATGAACCGGTTGATATATTGTAGTTTACCCAAGAATCCTTTAACTTCCTTTTTTGATCGAGGTATCGGTCTTTCCAAGATCACTTTTACCTTATCTGGATTTACCTTAATCTCATTTCTATTGACCATGAATGTCAACAATTTTCTTGAAATGACTCCAAAAATGCACTTCTTGAGGTTGAGCCTCACGTTGAATTGGTCTAATCTTTAGAAGAACTTTTCTAATGCTTAGAAGTGTCTTTTCCTTTCAGTAGACTTCACCACCATATCATCCACATATACATCAACTTCTTTGTGCATCATGTCATGGAAAAGCTTAATGGCCATTCATTGGTAGGTTGCTCCTACGTTCTTTAGTCCAAAAGGCATCACCTTATAATAGTATATCCCCCATTCAGTTATAAAGGTTGTTTTGCATTTGTCAATCACCTTCATTAAAATTTGGTTATACCCTGAAAACTCATCAACAAATGAGTACATGGCTGTCATAGTTGTACTATTAGCTAGTACATCAATGTGGGGTAAGGGAAAGTCATCCTTAAGGTATGCTTTGTTCAAATCCTGGTAATCAACACATATTATAACCCTTTTGTCCTTTTTAGGTACTAGAACTACGTTGGTTAGCCAAGTAGGGAAGATAATCTCTTCAATGAACTTGGCCTTAAGCAGTTTGACAACTTTTTCCTTTACCTTTTTTGCCCACTCGGGTCTTATCCTTTTGAGCTTTTGTCGAACTGGAATGGTATGGTCATATGTTGGAATTGAGTTTTTAGCAACTTCATTGTTAGTACCCAACATTTCCTCGTAACTCCAGGCAAAGATTCTTTCATATTTTTTTAGTAATCTCTTGAGTTTTTTCCTTTCATCGATAGTAGTATCATGGGTAATTAATATATTTTTAGGTTATTTATTTATGCCAAGATTAAACGAATTAGTTTTAGTGCAGTTAATGTTAAAAATGCCCATGTAATAATCGCTTGGATGCATGCTACCATTATTAAAAACATCACACAAATAAGCGAACTCATTGTTAATTTTATTGGAAAGGAAATTGTTTGCCTCAAAGAGATCACAAAGATGCATTTTATCTATAAGTAAATTTGAATCTAAATCAGACACATTCTCAGAAGAGCTAGAGTAGATTTCCTTAATAATTGATGGCTTAGGAAAGACTTCTTTTGTCCGTTGGATTTGAGTGAGGTGGCCTGATTCCCAATCAATGACATCCGTAAAGATCTTAAAGCTTGGCTTGTAGCACTCATCCACTATTGTAGGTTTTGAAGTCCATTATACTTTATAATCTTTTAATTAACAAAATAGTCTACTAGAGTATTCCCTTTTTTTAGGTTCCCCCTTTCGTTTGGATCATATTCCAATCCTCTTGTGCCTTTCTAAGTATGTAGCTATAGTGGCTCAGTTATACCTTGCAAATTCTTCCCTAAACCAGCACCAGGGAAGGAGTCCATCTTTTCCATTATCTTGGACACCGTAGGATCTATGTAGTCTTCGTGGATCCCAATAATGTGAAATCTAATGAAAGGCTAATTGGTGATAGCTAATGTTGAGATTGCATGATTAATTTTAACCTTTATGATAATAATGTTGCCTTCATATAGGAACTTGATCATTTGATGTAAGTAGAAGGGACTCCTTCAAGTTTATGAAACCAAGGTCTCCCTGGTAGAACAGAGAATGTAGCTGGGATATCAATCATAGTGAATTTCACATCATCCACAATTGGGTCCACTTGAGCCTTAGTAGTGAAGGAGCCTTCAGCTTATCTTCTTGTGTCATTTTATGCTTTGATAGTGATGGTTGAAGGTGTCAGATCCTCTTTTTTGATTCCTAAACTAGACAAGATTTTAGCTGGGTAAACGCACAGTGAGGAATCATCATCAACCATGGCACACCCCTTCTTTTTCCCATTTATTTTAGCCTTAATAAAGAGAGGCTAGCTATATTTGTAACAACCCAAAAATTCTGACTCTTGTGAATAGTACTTCCTGGGCTGAATAGTACTTCTCGACCTAAGTAGCACTAAATGTACCGATAGGTAGTAATAATTACAAGAGAATTTTGGGTAAAGTTTGAAGCCAATCCGAAGTCGTTTGGCTGGTTAAAAATGCAAAATAAGATTTTATGGCAGTGTCTTATGAATAGTGCCACAGGCAAAGCTGAACCGTAAATAAAATAAAAAGTTGCTCAAAATAATCTAAAAATGTTACAACTTGATACTCAAATATTCCGAGTAGACCATTGGCTTTAGAATCGAAATTTTTTGAGATTAGGAAGTAATTTTTCTAAACTTTTGGGACAGAAAATAAATTAAAATTTTGGGTTTTTGTCAGAATTTGGGCACAAGATTTTGAGAGGATTTAGGGCTTGAATTTATCTAATTTTGAGGATAGGAATAGAGAAAAACTGACTTTCATATCGGTTATAACAATTTTTCAAAGAGAAGAAAAATTAATTTTTTTAAACTATAAAAAGGGAAAAATTCCCATCCTTCCATACACACAAAAAAAATCATCATCCTCCCTCTCCAAACCAGAAAAATCTACCCATACCATTTTCTCCTTCTCTTGATTTCTCTCTCCTCGGAGAGACCCACTTCGAAAAATTATACTTGAAACGATAAGCGTTCCGAGACGAGTTTGTGGATACCAATTTCGTCCAGAACGGCAGAGTAAATTGGGAGAAAAGTTGAGAGAAGTCGATGCAAACAGTAACTTTCTCTCTCTCGATATTTATTTTTTCTTAAATTTTATTTTTTACGAATTCCTAAAATGTCGTAGAGGGTATATCTAGGCTCGAATTATTTTTCTGACATATAAATTATTTTATATTATTTTAAAAATTTCGTACCTTTTTAATTCATAAGTAAGGTATCGACCCGAGCTTCTTGGGGTAAGGAAAAAGCTTGAACTAACTTCGAACATCCCGTACGACTTATTTTGGTACGTGTAATCACACTAACTTGAGTCAAAAGCTTGAATTTTTAACATGTCTATATACTTACATGTTAACATTAAATGCCATAAATTGAAATAAATGTCTAATATATATATTATGCTTGATAAAATATAATAATTCAATGTTGCATATATGTGTAGATACACATTTTCGTCCGAACTAAATAAAAACAAAATAAGGATAAAGGGGTTGTGTGCAATTCAAAGTATTAGGGTGATAGCTATTCTATTTAGTTTTTATAAAATTTATATGCCATAACTACTATTACTATTATTAAAGACGTAAGCTTAATTTACCATGTAATTATTATTAATTATTTGTGAAAGAAATTACTTATAAAAGGAGATTATTATAGAAATAATCGGTATGAAATTTAAAAGTACATTATTAGGTTATGCATAAGTTATTAGCAAAATAAAAAAATAATAATAAAATTAATTACTAATAAGAATAGTCACAAATAAATAATTACAAAATCACAATAATAATAATAATTACAAGAATAATAAAAAATAATTAAAAAAACAAAGCAAAGGAAAAAATAGTAAAATTGCAAATTAAATAATTACAACCCGAAAAAATATAATAATAATATTAATTACAACCCCAAAGCAAAATGAAATAAATACCAAAAAATTAAAATGAGATATATAATTACAAATAGATAAAAATTACAAAAAAAAGGACTGTTGGGTCAGCCCAAGCCTAGCAACCCACAGGCCCATTATAGCAGCCTTGCAACCTAAGTTTAGCCCATTACAGCAGCCCCTGTAGCAAGTAATGAACAGTAAATTAACAGCAAAAATACTGTTCAGTAAAATTACAAAAATAACACTGTAAAAATCTATAAAACCAAAAAATTCAACAGACAAAAAAGGGGGAGACAGATCTAAAAACAAAAGGATAGATCTGAAATGAGAGAGATCTAGAGAAAAATACAAAGAGGGGGCTAAAAAGGGGTTGAGGAAAAGAAAGTTGTAAGTAGAAAAAGAGAAGAAATTGATACAGAGAGAAGAAACTGAAAATGAAGCCAGTAAAAAGCATAAGCAGCAGTAAAAGAAAAGTCACAAAGATCAGCAGAGAAAGCAAAAGTAAATCTCTTTCCCTACTTCAATTTCTATGATTTCCACTTGGGTGAGCTAAAGTCAGTAATGATTTCACTCACTTAAGGGAGTCAGCTTGTACATTCTTTTGTATTGGAGATCTATCTCTACATGTATTATAGGAGTCAGATCTGATTCTTATAATGCATAGAGTAAGTCAGCAGTGATTAAATTCTCCCTAAATATTGATTTGTTAAATTTATACATGTTCTACAGATCCCAAAATGTCACAGTATAATAGATTTATATAATTAATTTGCCTAAAATCTAAGAATAATACACTATAAAACCTAGCTATTTCCATCAAATAAAGAGAAGAATGAAATAAACAGTAAAACATCAATTTAACAGCAACCAAAATGTCTAATAGTGCTTACATAAAGCAAGTCATCAGTGACTCCCATGTAAGCATGTGCTTATATACAAAGAAAGGTGCAACCAAATTCTACTCTATTCAAATATGTAAAATAACAACTAAAACCATATACATCAAATGAAAAGGGATCAAGGTATCAAAACAACAATAATAAACACAATCACACAAGCAGAGAAGTCCTAGTTATCTATCAGCATTCACAGCCCCAAGAAATCATAAGCATATATATATATATATATATATATATATAT
>CANXYI010157949.1:0-22491 GCA_948208565.1 Hura crepitans
TTTTATTAAAGGAAAAGTAATTAAAAAATATTACAAAAGCTTATAACTAAACTAAACTAAAGAGAAAAAAAAATTAATTGAGGGAGCTTTCAAGCTTCTAGATCAGGTATGTGCTTGGCATCAATGAGATTTTGAATGGTATAATGAAGGTTTTTGCATTCATCTGTGAGATACCCTATCTTCTTATAATAGGCACAATATAAATCATTCCTATGCTTAGTTGAAAATGGCCCTATTGGAGGTTGGTATAGCAAGGGTTAAAGCTTCCCTTCTTTTATAAGCTTGTTCAGGCACTAGACATAAGTCTACCCAATTTAGAGAAGCGTAGAATGTTGACCATGTTAACATCTACAATTTGACTAGGGCTATTATTACCATTGTTTCTTTTAGCATCTTCATTATTTTGTTTCTTTTAGCATCTTCATTATTTTGAATCCTTTATTCTGAAAGGCCATTTCTACATCAATGGCTATATCTTTAAGACTTTCCCTTGTGGTAATGCCTTTAGCAGAGAGTCTAACTTTTATATACTTATTGGCAATCCTGATGAACATTTTGATCTGGTCGATGTCCTTAGGTTTGTTCCTCATTGTAAGTACCTTGGCCCTCTATTGTTCTAAGTAATATAAGAAGGATTCATTAGGTTTTTGGAATACCAATTCCAAGTCTTTACGAGTTACCATGATGGTTGCATTATATAAGTATTGCTTGTTGAATGCATGAGCCAACTTTTCCCAGTTTACTTTAATCTTTTTTTTAGGATGTGGTACCAATCTAGGACCTGCCCAGCTAGAGACATACTAAACAAGCTTATCATTTGTGCTTCAGATAGATTGTTTGACCTACTTCTAATACCCGTAAGTCGAGGTTGTATGAATAGTACCTTTTAGGCCCGAAGGATGTTCCTTGTGGTGCGAGGCATCATTTCGAGTCCGATGACTGGCATATTGGCCATGAAACTTTGATGGGCCTGAAAGTGGGTAAAATGAAGGAATTTAAAATTTTAGCAGAACCAATAAATCATTTCAGGTCAAGAACTAGTGTTTGTTGAGATAAAATGAGGCAGTGCTTAGACAGCTATGGGAAGTGCCCGGATGGACCTGAAAATATCATACCCTGAACCTTAAAAATTCCATTGAGTATGATGGAGAAGGAATTATAATTTTTTGAGGTCATTTAATATGTTTTCAAAATATTTTATTCTAGTGGGTGAATAGTGCCAAAAAGTCAACTATTGACTTTCGACTTGAAATTTTACATGGGCCTTTGTAACACTAAGTGAGGATTTTTAAAATTGGAATGAATATTTTTGGAGGTCTAGAGAATATTTTATGAATTTTCAAAGATTAAAATGGCATAGGGTGAATAGCAACCATAGCTCCCGAAAGATTTTCGGGCTGAAATTTTGCAGGACCCTTAGTGAATTTAATTGAGAATTTTTAGGGCTAATATCATAATTTTTGGAGCTCTATATAAATTATTTTTAATTTTCAAAGTTAAAAACAAAATTGGATTAATTTGGGTCGTTTGATCAACACGTGGTGTGATCGTGGCCACACACCTTGCAAGTGCATCATAAGGGACATGTGTGCATGGACATGGGATAAAAGGAAGTCATCTTCTTCCCTCTTATAAGAAAAAGTCGATGCCATTTACCTTAAACTCCTTACCATTTTTTCATCATTTTCTGTCTCCTCTTATGCCATAAGCCCACAAAATTTATGTGGTCTCGAACCTCTATAGTCCCCTAAAGCAATTTTGAGCAATAGAATGAAGAAAAGAAGCCCAGAAAATGAGATTTGAGCACTTGATGAATAGTGCCAAATTCATGTGTAAGTGGTTCTTTTCATGGTTTCATATTTTTCTTAGAGACTATGGGAGGTGTAGATGTCATCAATGAAAAGAGATTTCAAGTTAGAGTTAAATGTAATTTTGTAGGAATTTTCAAAGATGTGGACCAATATGGAAATGTTGGAAATGGTGATTCAAGGTGGAGGAAGAGGAATCTAATGGTTCTGGAGTAGCTTTAACATGACAAGGAGTCCACTGTAAGTGAATTTAACTGAAACTTATCATTTATGATAGGAAAAACATGATATGGAAATGTGGGTGCTTGTATAGAAGTTGTGGTGGTATGGTATTCATGTATGCGTGCATGTGTAATTCATGTTAGGAGAAGTAATTTGGGGAGATAAGATGTTAGGGATATGTATTAGATGTGTATTGGATGGGTATTATGTGTTACATGCATGACTATATGTATGTCATGCATGTAATGGCATGAGTAGGCATGTATGGTTTGTTAGCATGTGAGAGTAGGATGGCATTATGATGTATGACATGTGAGGAACATGGAATGGTATGGTTATATAGAGAATTAATAAGATATGGAACATGAATAATGTATGTAGTGGAAAAGCATGAAAGCATGAAAGGTGGAATGGTAAAAATGGAAAATATTACATAAGAAGATTTAATTTAATTAAGAAATGTTTGTTAGGATTTTAGAATGCAAATAATGATTTTATGTGGTAAGTTAGATGTAAAGATTGGATGGGGTGAGGTAATTTAGGATATAATGAATTGAGGTTAATGGAAAATAAAATAGGTTAATGGATTAGTGAGAAAAAGGATACTAACTGAATAGTAGTCCTTATGCAAAAAAAAAAAGACCCATAAGTGTCTAGAATTACTATAACCTGTAACTGTCTGAAAAATATGACCGGATGAAATAAAATAAAATTTGTGTCTTTTTAGAATGAAAATAAGTAGACTAAATATTTGGTAGACTGTAAAGGCCATTAGTTAAGTCTAATTGAACAAAAATGAATTTAAGAGCTGATTAATTATTGAAAAGCAGACTAAATAAATCAAGAGTCCAAGAAAGAATTGATTAAGATACAATAATATATGGATAAAGTTTATGGAAATATTAATATTTGAACATTAAGGGTACTATAAGGCACAAAAAGGGATTTGTAACTGAGATAGACTGAAAGACATAGGTACAGATTAATCATTATAAAGAATTCCATAAAGTACATGGCTAAATTATTTGACGTTACAGAAAAAGGAATATTCCTATAACCACAGTAATGATGAAAATAAGCTACTAAATTTGGGAACTAAGTGATTGTAATGAATTGTAAGAAGTGAATAACATAAATTCATGGAATAGAATCCCTTGGAATATACAAAGATAAGTTGAATAGAGTATTAGTGGCAACAGACAATTATGTGAAATTAATGGTAGGAATAGAACTAGAATTGAGAACATGACAACTTGATGAGACTAAGGAATAGTGAATGGTATTTAATTGACAAATGAACCAAAAGAAGTATTAAGAAAAAAATATTTTATATTAGATAAACTAGATAATGAATGTAATGATTATGAAAGATAATTGAAAGGGAATCTGGGGATTTCTAGTTGTTATACACTGGATAGGTTGATCGGTCAACTAAGGATTAGCAGCTACTAGAGGCTGAGTCTATATGGATTTTAGCCTGTGTATGGCAGATGTAGCTGCCGAGTATTGATTTGAGCCTACATGCTTTGGGCATTGGGAGTGGTCTATAGGTAGGTCCCTGCTACCAACTTATGGATATTGGGAGTGGTCTACGAATGGGTCCCTACCATCCACCCTTGTTGTTGTTGATGTGATTTGCAGATATTATGAGTGGTCTATGGACGGGTCCCTACTATCTACTAGTCTGGTATTAGGAGTGGTTTATGGATGGTTCCCTGCTATCGGATGAAGGGTGTGTACAGATGCTAAGGTCCATAATGTGGGCCACTGTGCAGCTTTGTCTTTTGTCCAATTCTTAAACTTGGCTAGTGCAACAGCCGAGGCCCAAAATGCAGGCTACTACATATTGTGATTCCCATTATCTAGTGGTTGAGAGCTTTTCCTAAACCCATGGGGATAAAAGATAAATAAAAGATTTTGAAGAGATTTAAAGATATTAATGAGAAATCTGAGGCACAAATTACCTTAATGGAGATAATCTATGAGTAAACGTACTAAGAACAAAGGATAACTTGTAAATGCTAAGATTTAACAAACTTATGTGAACTTAATAAGATTACCTAAAGGAATAAAAGACTAATGAAATGATAAGTGGGCAGGAAACCACTTGAGAAGAGATAAATTATAGGAGAAATTATCTGGTATAAATAATAGACCACAACCTATACATGTATACTTAATGATTAAATATAATAGATGGTTGGGTAGCACTGGCCCTATACTTAAATATTGTAAAGACACAAGAATTAGAGAAATGTTAGGATGATTCACTTAATGGAAAATCATAGATGGAAGTGTAAGTCAAAAAGACTGGGAAATCTTAAATAGATATTATTAGTAAATTCTTGTGTGCTTGCATATGATAGAGTGCATAGTATGTTTGGTTAAATTCACAACTAAGTGTATACTCAGCGTATCGAGTGTCTGATGCACAGGTGGCAGATTTGGGAAGATGTGATGCAGACAATTAGCAGTGCAGTCGAAGACTATCTAGGTATGATATTATAAGATTGAATTATGTGGCATAGTAGTTAGAGGCACTCGTGCATGTTATTATGAGTAATTGGGTGTTAGGATACTTGATTGCTAGCATAATAACCCATAACAGTAGGAAAATGAGTTGTTAGTTGTAATAATAGCCTAGGCTAATATTTGGCTGTAGGATCAGACATGTGAGTGTCATATGCCTGGCAAGTTTACCTCAGATTACTAGAACTAGTAAATGAAATTTCTAGACTGAATAAGAGAAATGTAAGTAAAAGTTAAATGAAAGGCCCCTAGGGAAATCCAAGGATGGGTAACCTCATGGAAAGTGGCACACTTTGCCTATTTTCTTGGGGAATGGTTAGGGGGTGTTACACTTAGTGGTATTAGAGTGGGTTTAGGAGGTTCTGGACATTAATGCATGAGTACCTTAGGAGTTTTAGGATATGGACAGTTGCTACATTGCTGCTAACTGAGAATTGTTGATACAAAATTGATGAAATGATTATGTGAATTTCTTAGGATAGAAAATAGCGAACTAAAGTGATAGTGTTATGACTCCGTGTGATCCTATTCCTCCTAATTTGAGTTGTTAATGAAGCCATAGAAGGGCAATAGTGCCCCAACAGAGGAATATTAGGCTTCGTGGATAGTACAAAGAGATGGTATGGTTACTTAAGTAAACAAAGGATATAAGTAATTCAACGCAAAAGGTAAAGCACCCTTGTAAATTGTATTGTGATTGAAAGACCATTATAAATTAATTATCAGGTGAACAAGATTCCTGATAGGAAAGGAAGGTAAAAATGGGCTAAGTATTAGGAATGAAGGATTGATAAAAAGGAATAAGGAGTTAGTATACTTTCCAATGTTAGAATAGCTCTTGAGAGGCAAATGAGGGTATAAGGAAGCTAATGTAGGGAATAAAAGAAACCTAAAAAATGTTAGGGAATAGAAATAGCATAGTAGAATGAAAAGCTAGCAATGAGAAAGAAATGACTCATATAGTATACCTAGTGAAATTGAATGCCTTTAGAGTCTAGTAGAAGAAGAAAAAATTTACTGGCTCATTAATAAGGCAATTTAGTTGCCTATAGTTTAGAAGGTTGTTAAGAGAGCTATTGTTAAGTTGTGAGAGGTATAAAAGTTGTGAGACTCAAGTCTAGGATAACTGGATAAAAGAGCAACAAAAATGTTTGGGTTACATAAGAAAGTAGAATGAATGAAATTAAAAGTGTAATGTAAATGAGATATCAATGATTAGTAAATGAAGCATAGGGTACATTGTAGTGTGAGAGTTATAGCAGGATTGAGGATAGGATTTGGCCATCAAGGTCCCTAAAGATGAGGGCTATTATTTTCCTTTGATACATTGATTACTAGCCCCGAGGCAATTACATGACATTGTATAGTAGAGTTTAGGGTACATCTTGCCACTTACATACTTGCATTATACATGACATGATTTTCGCTAAGATGAAAAACTCTATGCATAGGTTTTGGAAATTGAGCATAGCATGATGATAGCCCTGACATTGAAGGTACTTGACAGAGTGAAGGTAAAGAGAGAAATACAATGCAATCATAGTAAAAGGAGAGTGATAAGGAAACTATGAGTAGAAAGAAGATAAAGGTTAGTACTGATACTAATGTGCAAATTCAGAAAGGATTTAGATATTAAGGCATGGATCATATAGGGATACCGAACTATGAAAGATGTGATGAGAGTTCATAATAAATATAGATAGTTAAATTACCCCTTTAGAACTTAAGAGGGGAAGTGAATCGAATGTCTAGTGAACTAGTTTAAATTACCCCTTTGGAACTTAAGAGGGGAAGCGAATCGAATGTCTAGTGAACCAGTAACCTTTGTAAGGATGATAAAGTGGAAAAAGAGAAACAAATAGACATTTGAAAGGAATTTAGAAGCTAAAATGCCTTGAGATATTAGAAAAAATGAAAGTGTGGTTAAAGGAATGAGTTAAAACAGGAAATGAGGCAAGAATCATATAGCCTACATGTGAGATGAATAAGGAAGTTAGTTGAGATGATATTAAGATAAAATGATTTAAAGGCCATGTTAATAAATAAGAATAAGAAGAGTATAACCTAGCATTTAAATGTGCTAGATGGAAGCCCCGATTAAGGAAGGATATTGTAAGAAAGCTAAGCAGGAGTATTATTAGAGATGTTAAAGTAATATTATAGAGTTGTATTTGATAATAATGAAATAGTGTGAACAGTGTGACTGAAATAAAAGAGATTGACATAAGGTAAATATGTAAGAATGTTTTAATAGTACTTAGTGTTATCACTAAGACTAGAGTATGGAAATTGAAGAAGCAGTGAAAGTAATTAGTCTAGTAAATCCTTTAATGAGAAAAGAGTAATGAAAGGAAAAGTGATGATATTAAAAATATGTTATGAAAACTCTAACCACCTTAAAAGAGATCTAGACCAGAGAAGTTGCTCGGTACTAGACTAGAGATGCATCTGTAAAGTCTAAGTGCATAAGGGTATAAAAGTGTAACCCTAATGGAAAGAAATAAGAGTAAAAGTATAGTAATGAAATGTTAAGGCAATTAATCACCTAGCTATAGGAAATTTTGAGGACGAAATTTCTTAAGAGGGAAAGACTTGTAATGCCCGTAAGTTGAGGTTGTATGAATAGTGCCTTTTAGGCTCGAAGGATGTTCCCTCCGGTGCGAGGCATCATTTCAAGTCCGATGACTAGCATATTGGTCATGAAACTTTGGCGGGCCTGAAAGTAGGTAAAATGAAGGAATTAAAAAATTTAGTAGAACCAATAAATTATTTCGGGTCTAGAACTAGTGTTTGCAGAGATAAAATGAGGCAATACCGGGATAGCTCTAGGAAGTGCCCGGATGGACCTGAAAATATCATACCCTAAACTTCAAAAATTCCATTGAGTATGATGGAGAAGGAATTATAATTTTTTGAGGTCGTTTAATATTTTTTTGAAATATTTTATTCTGACGGGTGAATAGTGTTAAAAAGTCAACTGTTGACTTTCAACTTGAAATTTTATGTGGGCCTTCATGACACTAAGTGAGGATTTTTAAAACTAGAATGAATATTTTTAGAGGTCTAGAGAATATTTTATGAATTTTTGAAGATTAAAATGGCATAGGGTGAATAGCAACCCTAGCTCCCGAAGGAGTTTTGGGCTAAAATTTTGTAAGTCCCTTAGCAAATTTAATTGAGAATTTTTGGGGCTAGAGTCATGATTTTTGGAGCACTATAGAAATTATTTTGAATTTTCAAAATTAAAAACAAAATTGGATTAATTTGGGTCGTTCGATCGACATGTGGCACGATCGTGGCCACACACCTTGCAAGTGCATCACAAGGGACATGTGTGCATGGATATGGGATAAAAGGAAGTCATTTTCTTCCCTACCACAAGAAAATGCCGACACCATTTACCCTAAACTCCCTACCATTTTTTCATCATTTTCTCTCTCCTCTCATGCCTTAAGCCCATAAAATTTATGTGTTCTCGAACCTCCATGGTCCCTTGAAGCAATTCTAATAGACAGAATGAAGAAAGGATGCCCAAAAAATGAGATTTGAGCACTTAATGAATAGTGCTATATTCATGTGTAAGTGGTTCTTTTCAAGGTTTCATATTTTTCTTAGAGACTATGTGAGGTGTAGATGTCATCCATTAAAAGAGATTTCAATTTGGAGTCATGTGTAATTTTGTAGGAATTTTCAAAGATGTGGACCAATATGGAAATACTGGAAATGGTGATTCAAGGTGGAGGAAGAGGAATCCAATGGTTCTGGAGTAGCTTCGACATGACAGGGAGTCCGCTGTAAGTGAATTTAACTAAAACTTATCATGTATGATAGGAAAAACATGATATGGAAATATGGATGCTTGTATAGAAGTTATGCTGGTATGGGTGTTCATGTATGTGTCCATGTGTAATTCATGTTAGGAGATGTAATTTAGGGAGATAAGATGTTAGGGATGTGTATTGGATGGGTATGTATGTGTTGCATGCATGACTATGTGTATGTCATGCATGCCATGGAATGAGTAGGCATTTATTGTTCATTAGCATGTGAGAGTAGGATGGCATTATGATGTATGACATGTGAGGAACATGAAATGGTATGGTTATATGGAGAATTAATAAGATATGGAACATGAATTATGTATGTAGTGGAAAAGCATGAAAGCATGAAAGGTGGAATGGTAAAAATGGAAAATATTACATAAGAAAATTTAATTTAATTAAGAAATGTTAGTTAGGATTTTAGAATGCAAATAATGATTTTATATGGTAAGTTAGATGTAAAGATTGGATGGGGTAAGGTAATTTAGGATATAATGAATTGAGGTGGATGGAAAATAAAATAAGCTAATGGATTAGTGAGAAAAAGGATACCAAATGAATAGTAGTCCTTACATAAAAAAAAAAGGACCCATAACTGTCTAGAATTACAATGACCTGTAACTATTTGGAAAATATGATCAGATGAAATAAAATAAAATCTATTTCTTTTTCGCATGAAAATAAGTAGACTGAATATTTGGTAGATTGCAAAAGCCATTAGTTAAGTCTAGCTGAACAAAAATAAAAGTAAAAGCTGATTAATTATTGAAAAGTAGACTGAATAAATCAAGAGTCCAAGAAAGAATTGATTAAGGAACAATAATATATGGATAAAGTTTAAGGAAAAATTAATATATGAACATTATAGGTACTATGAGGCACAAAAAGGGATTTGTAACTGAGATAGATTGAAAGATATAGGTACAGAGTAATCATTATAAAGAATTCCATAAAGTAGAAGGTAAATTATTTTATGGTACAGAAAAAGGAATATTCCTATAACCACAATAACGATAAAAATAAGCTATTAAATTTGGGAACTAAGTGATTGTAACGAAATACAAGAAATGAATAAAATAAATTCATGGAATAGAATCCCTTGGAATATAAAAAGATAAGCTGAATAGGGCATTGGTGGCAGTAGACAATTATGTGAAATTAATGGCAGGAGTGGAACTAGAATTGAGAATATGACAACTTGATAAGACTAAGGAATAGTGAATGGTATTTAACTGACAAATGAACCAGAAGAAGTACTAAGGATAAAGTATTTTATATTAGATAAAACATATAACGAATATAATGATTATGAAAGATAATTGAAAGGGAATTTGGGGATTTTTGGCTGTTATATACTAGATAGGTGGACTAATCAACTAAGGATTAGCAGCTACTAGAGGCTGAGTCTGTATAGATTTTAGCCTTGTATGGTGGATGCAGCCACTGAGTTTTTATTTGAGCCTACATGCTCTGGGTATTGGGAGTGGTCTACGGATGAATCCCTACTACCCACTTATGGATATTGCGAGTGGTCTACAGATGGGCCCTACTATCCTCCCTTATCGTTGTTGATGTAATTTGCAGATATTAAGAGTGGTCTATGGACGGGTCCCTACTATCGGACAAAGGGTGTGTACAGACACCAAGGCCATAATGTGGGCCACTGTATAGCTTTGTCTTTTGTCTAGTTTTCAGACTGGGTTGGTGAAGCAGCCGAGGCCCAAAACAAGGGCTACTGCACATTGTGATTCCCGTTATCCAGTGGTTGAGAGTTCTTCCTGAACCTGTGGGGATAAAAGATAAATAAAAGACTTTGAAGAGATTTAATGATATTAATGAGAAATCTAAGCCATAAATTACCTTAATGGAGATAATCTATGATTAAACGTACTAAGAACAAAGGATAACTTGTAAAGGGTAAGATTTAATTAACTTATGTGAACTTAATAAGATTACCTAAAGGAATAAAAGATTGATGAAATGGTAAGTGGGCAGGAAACCACTTAAGAAGAGATAAATTATAAGAGAAATTATCTAGTATAAATAATAGACCATAACCTATATGTGTATACTTATTGATTGAATATAATAGATGGTTGGGTAATACTAGTTCTGTACTTAAATATTGTAGGGACACACAAATTAGAGTAATGTTAGGATGATTCACTTAATGGATAATCATATATGGAAATGTAAGTCAAAAAGATTAGGTAATCTTAAATAGATATTATTAGTAAATTCTTGTGTGCTTGCATGTGATAGAGTATATGATATATTTGGTTAAATTCATCACTAAGTGCATAATCAATGTATCAGGTGTCCAATGCGTAGGTGGTAGATTTGGGAAGATGTGATGCATACAATTAGCAGTATAGCCAAAGACTATTCAGGTATGATATTATAAGATTGAACTATGTGGCATAATAGTTAGAGGCACTCGTGCATGTTATTATGGGTAATTGGGTGTTACGATACTTGATTGCTAGCACAGTAGCCCATAATAGAAGGAAAATGAGTTGTTAGCTGTAATAACAGCTTAGGCTGATATTTAGCTATAAGATCGAGCGTTTGAGTGTCATATGCCTTACAAGTTTACATCATATCTCTAAAACTAGTAAATGAAATTTCTAGACTGAATAGGAGAAATGTAAGTAAAAGTTAAACGAAAGGCCCCTGGGGAAATCCAATGATAGGTGGCCTCACGGGAAGTAGCACGCTTTGCCTGTTTTATTCAGGAATAGGTAGGGGGTGTTACATCATAGCTATTGCATACTGCTTCAAGTGAGTCCTTAGGTCAAAAGTGCCATCAAACTTGCTTAAATTTGGCATCTTGAATTTTTGGGGCATGGCATGGTTAGGCTTCAAGATGATGTCTTCTAGGTTGATGTCTTTTGCCCCTAATCACTAGGCGACTAATGGCTTCTAGCTTTTCATTTAGTTCTTTGATAGGATCCTCCTTATCATGCTTGGGTCATGGAACTCTATTATAAGTGGGCTTAACAAGTTGTATTTCTTCATAAAAAACCTAGTTATCAACCATCTCTTTCTTACTATTATCATTAGCAATTGTTTGGTCTTTATCTTTCTAGGCATGCATACTTGATAGTGCATTGGGCAAGGCAGCCATCATCATTTTCTCCATGTCTTGAAAGATCTTATTTAGCATGGTCTTCATTACTACTTCGTCTCCAGGCATGATTGCTCATTTTGGTAGATAGATCAATAATAGCTACAGAACAAAGGGTTAGTGATGATACATGAATTGTCTAACGTGATGTATGACATGTAACATGTGCCTTATGCATAAATGATATAAATGTGATGGACACATATGTGTGGATGCATGGTGTGGATATTTATTACACGAATGAGGTTACAAGATGCATGATTAAGTAGTCAATGATCCTTTACAAGATGATAGCTTTTGATGCATGGTCATATGTGTCATGTGCTAGTGTGAAGTGTACATAAGTCTATATGAACTATGTTTACAACCCATGAATACTAGGATGGAAATGTAAAAGTTTATGAGATACATATGGTACATAAGATAAGAAAGGTATAAAGTTTATGTCATGTAGTAGGTATAATGTAATTTATAAATCAAAGGATACGTGCTAGGTGTACAAGGACAAACATAAGTAGTAAGCCTTCCAACCTTATTACTTTCGCATATGTGGTCTAGCCATTTCTTTCCTAGGTGGGGTTACCTAAGCATCATTGGGGGATGTATAAGTTCGATTATGGGTTCAATTAGCCCCAACGACTTATCATATTTAAAGCACATGCAAGTATAATGGCCCATAACATTTAAGTCTTGTTTAAAGTGAAATTAGGCTGGGCGCATTCCAAATAAAAGGTATAATAGGCTTGGCCCCACTTTAAATAAGGTTAAATATAATAGGCCTATATAGTAATCATAATGTAATTACAAAATTCCTAGGGTCATGTAACCTAAGGAAAGTTGATATACTTGTTTATATAGGCTTCATGGTTTGGTTTGAAAAGGCTTTATGGTTCCCATAAATAGGGGTCCCTCTTAATGGGTCTTTCCAATTAAGGATAATAGCGACCGATGTAATCCTCGTAAAACATTATTTCATGAACAGTACCTTCGAGGTATGAGTAGTGACTCCTGAGGAGCTGAGGCCTACTATGATAGTTAGAAAGGGGAGTATTGGTTATAAAACATTGACGGGCTAGAAAATTATGAAAATAAATTAATTAAAATTTTTAGTAGAATCAATAAATGATTTGGACTAAGAACTAGTGAATAAGGACCTTAAATGAGTTTGTGCTGAGACAGCTCCGAGATATGCCTAAATAGACTTAAAAATACCATACCCTAAAGCTTAAAAATTCCAATAAGTCCATTTGTAAAGGAATTTTAATATTTTGAAGTTGCTTGATATTTATTTAGAGTTTTTAGACTTTGCTACTGAACAATAACCCTAGTTGCTATGGGAGTTTTGGCTTGAAATTCAACAAAGCCCTTAATGGGCATTATCGAGGATTTTTTGCTCTAAAATCATGATTTTTAGAGGTCTAAAAAAATTATTTTGAATTTTTGAAGTTTAAAAGAAAATCAGATTAAAACAGGTCATCAAATTAACACGTGGCATGATCTGAGCTATCCATCCTTTTAATATAAAAGGCTTTGGAACATATGAGGTGTCACATATGCTAAACAACTTATCTTCCCCCTTTCCCCTAAAAGGCTAACGCCATTGCCATACACCCTTCACCATTTTTTTCTTCCTTTTCTCTTTCCTCACACACCAGAAACCATCAATCTTTATATGATTATTAACTTCTATAATCCCCTAAAGCATCTTTAAGTGATAGAATTGAGAAAAAGAGGCTAGAAAGTGAGATCTAAAGATGGGGTGAATAGTGCCATTTTTGTGTATAAGTGATTTTCTCTCACTTTTTATTTTTTGTTTTGGATAGTATTACATGTTCTAAGAATAACCATGGTGGTATATTTTGATTTGGAGTTGTGTAGGATTTATGGGAATTTTTCTAATCCATAAATGTGTATGTTTAGGTTAAGAAAGGAAAGTTGGTGAGGAAGGCCTTTCAAGGCACTAAGGTGGTGAGAAAGGGTGTTCACACACCTTAGGTATGTGAAATTAATGTAATTGATGTGTGCCATGATATGTGCATATGTATGTGTGCATGTGAAAGTGTATGGAAATGTTGGATGGAAATTGATTATATAACTATGTTAGCATAATGGAATAAAGCCTATGTGCATGCTTTGTATGAAAGAAATGCATGTGTATGTGTGTGTTCTTATAGTGTCTGAATGGTGGGCATGATGGCCATGTAATGTGCATATGGGTATGGCATGGATGGGAAATGCACTTAAGCTAGAAATTAGACATATAAAATATTTATGATGTGAAATTAAGGAAAGGAAATAATGTATGGTAGATATATGTGGTAAATGGCAAAATGAGGTAATATGTGTCACATATGCAAGGTGTATTAAAGTGAGAAAATGATGGCATGAAAACATGGCATTATATGAATAAGTAATGGCATGGATAATGACATTAATGTATGGAAAACTAGATGGTGTTAATGTGAAATGTTATGGCTTTTAGAATGAGCAGTTTAGTAATGATGACATAAGAATGGAATCATAAAAATGACCAAATGAATAGTGATCGACTTGTAAAATGACCTGTAACTGGGAAAAATGGGATTATGTGTGAATGTGCACCTTTGTGTGAGAATTTTATAACTACGTGATTGTTAAAGAATGACCTATAACTATGTGAATAACATTAACAATAGTAAGTGGCCCATATTAGTTAGACACCCACTAGATGGGTTTATAGGTCAACTAGAGAATTAGCAGCTGCTAGGGTTTTAGTCCTTTGGGGCCATAGCCTACATGATTGAGATGGTGAATGTAGCCATCAAGGTTTTATGATGAACCCTGCACACTCGGGTATTGGGAGGTCTGTATGGGCTAACCCCTACTACTCATTGTACCTGTGGATATTGGGAGCTCCCATAGGACTGATCCCTGCTATCCACCTGAGCTGAGCTGATGCTTGGGATATTAGAATGTCCCACGGTGTTGATCCCTACTATCTCTATATATGTTGGGAGGTCTACTAGCACTGATCCCTGCCATCTACCACTCTAGTATTAGGAGGTTCTTCCGAGTTGATCCTTGCTATTGGATGGATGTGAGTACATATAGCTACTGAGGTCTAAAATGTGGGACACTGCACGGTTTGGATCTTGCTATCCGATGTTTTTAAGTGTAGCCTCTCTAGTATGGGCCTAAAATGGATGGATGAAAATAGTGCAACAATAATAATGATTGAAATTAATTGTGATTTATCTAACTTGATTACATGCAATGTATGGCATCAGGCACATTTAGTTGGATTATATGAGGCACAGATTATGAAATTATAAGACAAGCTAAAATATAACAAAATTGCATGTAACTAGTTTTACATATGTACACCACCAGCCTTATGCATGATTATTGCATGATTGGTGTGTGGCATACCTTATTTACATTAAATTCACCACTGAGTTTATTAGTGTTTCGATACGTAGGTTGTAGATAGTAGTAGTAGCTATCCAGCATTAATAGATACAGTGTAGCAGACAACCATCTCGGGGTATACTTTTGTTTACTTGTACATATGTAGAACTAGGGCACTTATGTATAGAGGGTATAGGGCTCAGGATAATGTCATGTTTAAACTTACTCTACGTATGTATATCAACAGTTTGTAAGTTATGAAATTATAAACTATTAAATGATTGTTTATATAACTACATGCCTATATGATTACTGGTTGAATGTTGTGGGTCTGAGGCCCTATATTTTCTATCATTGCTGAGATTGATTGAGTCATTAGAGGATAAAGTCCAAAAGTGGGAAAGTTGAGTATAATGATTATAAAAGTGTGATTTTATAGGTTAAATTTTTTTCAAATTTTCTATCGAGTAGCTATTATGCTACCCTAAATGTCTATAAATCATAGTTATGTATGATTAAGTGATTTTAACATTCCTTTATAGATGCCATAAGGGTACCATAATGTCAGTATACATAAATAATAAGGACATAGACTCAAGATAGACAAGGCTATAAGTGTTAAATGAATGACACCTAGGGCAGAAACAAGATGGATGACCTATGGGAAGTAACATCTTCGGTCAGGTTCCTTCAGGTATCATGCAGGGGGTGTTACAATTAGTTAGTTCACCATTTCATATACTTGAAGAGTGATGGATATGCTAGCAATCTCCCATTCTTAAATGAAAAATGGGTTTATGGTTCGCAACACCATTCAAGGTAAAAAGGGACATAGTTTATATAAGATGAAATATGTGGCACTGATAAAAATTAGAATATTATAAGGTATATTATTTAGGCAGTTTCAAATTCAATTCTCAGTCCTTAGTGGAGTTGACACTATAGATTTATTGTATTTTACTAAGGATAAAAGCGGTTTGTTTTTGGAGTCGCCACTTGACTCTACACCAGGACCACTGATCTTTTGCCCAGAAAAGGTTTGAATCAAATCTTATTAATGCCTTTATAATATACCTTCCTTTATATTCTAACATTTATCAATCCTATATCATGCAAACAAGCATTTTAGCAAATATTTCATCTTTTCACTGAGAGAAATAAGTAAAAATATTCAAAATATAAACAAGCATCAATGTGTGTTTACATGAAGAAATTGGATCATTTATTAGTGGTTGTTTGACTTGAAAATTACCTATAATTCTATAAGAATTAGCTATAATTACCCAACTCCCATCTCTATGAAATTGGCCTTTATTAAAATACATTTTTCATTATGACTATTATTGAAGAAAACTCAAAACCATTTTATTAAGAAAATACCAATTAATTAGGTAAAAAACCATTTGATGTGAGGTTAGTCTTTTGGCATGTAAAAAAAGTTATTAAACTACCTATTACAACCCAAAATAAGCAAGAGAAGTAAGAAGTACAAAACCAAATAAACAATAAAATGTTTAGTCCCATCTTCATGTCATTAAATCTATGCGGACTCGATAATACTCTAGTATATGTTCATGCTGGCGTCTGCATGTAGGAAAGGCTAGATCCATCCAGACCTCTTATTTAGCTAGAATAGTCACTTGTTCACAACTCAAAGAAAAAGGTTAGTAATACTAAATAATGGTCTGCAAGGACCCAAAGAATGGATAGGCTCACCACAACTTATTCAACATAAATAATGAATGAATCATGAAGCATGATTAGAGCGAAATATCCCTAGGAAAACTATAGATTTATTGATCCTAGAAAACATATAAATCGACACATATATTTACAAGGACTAGAATTGCAATCAAATGTCTATATAAACTATGGTCCTCATGAGAGGGAGTCCATGTGGACTACAAAATAGCATGAATACATATAAAACATGATTATATATATGAAATATGGTCCTTGTGAAAAGGAGTCCATGTAAACCAAATGATAATTCTAAAATTTCACTAATCATGCACAGTAAAGAACAAGATAATGACATAATATAACAACATATAAATATGTCAATATGGTAAATAGAATACGTTAAAACATGGTATAAAAAGCAAATAAAAAACTATTATCGAGCAATAGTTTGCACAGACATCAAAACATACACATATTAATGGATTAAGTTTGTGCAAACCTTGTCATGTCTAAAGATAAGTCCGTGTGATTAGGATGTCAATTACAAAATGATCACAATAGTTTAATGAGCAATTACACACTATTAGAATAGTTCAAAATAACAACCTACTCATATAATCAATGTGAGGATTACATAAAATCAACTCACGTATTATTAATCAAGGGAGATCATGGGTTAAAAAAAGTAATATGAAGATGAGTATAGTAAGAGGCCTCAGATCTTACCTTATGGATGAGCTCTTAAATAATAACATAAGATTATAGGGTTTTTAGGAAAGAATTGTATTTTTAGTATGGGCTAAACTCTAGTAGTGCAAATCCTATGTTGGAGTCCTCTCCTAAACTCTCAGAATTATGATGGTTCTAGCTCTTCAAAATACCCCTTTCTTTTGCTCCTTAACTCCCCCCTTTCTCTCTTAAGAAGGGTATTTATAGGCTTTAATAGGTAGCTTTGCCATCCATAAGAGCTAAAGTTCTAGTAAGATTAGGAGATAGAGTTTGAATAGGAAGTTTATGCTTCTAGAAGCTTTCCATCGACAAGTCTGTATAGACATTGGAAAGTAAGTCCATACAAACTTAGGCCTTGAGTCCACCCTAGCGATTCATGGGTTTGGTTTTAGGCTGAGTCTACTGTAGTTTATGCGAACATGGGTTTTAGCTTGTCAGTGTGGATATTAGGCTTTGGGCTCAACTATTTTGGGCTTAGTCTATTTAAGTCCATATTGACATAGGCTTTGCCTTATCTAAATGGACCTTAGGCTATAACCTTACTATTCTAGTTTAGATCTTGGTTAATAGGTGTGGACCTTGTGGTTCAAGTCTAAGCAAACTTGTACTAGATTAGTTCATGCGGATTAAGGTTATAGGTTTTTTGCCTTGTTACTTAAGCCTATCTCTGGTTATCATCATAGGCCTAAATTCTAGGCCTCTACACTTAAATATCATTAAAAATTGATTGATTAAGGCTTAATTAAAAAGAGATGATGAGAAAATGTAAAATCAATTATATAATATAATTAACTTATGTTAATTATTCTAAATGAGGTAAATATAACTAATTATAATGAGAATGTTAAAATATATTCCTAATGCCTAAGAAAGAGAAAAAAAATACAATAACTAAAATAAAAAGTAATTGGAATTTGAATCTAGAAAAGGGTACATGAACGATCTCTTAACATAGAATTGAATGAAATTAATTTTATGAGAAAGATAAGATAAATGGTTTAACAAGATAAATTGTATATATACAAATATAATTATTATAAATCCTAATTTTTAATTAATGACAATAAAATATAAAAATACTGATTATATTATGGATAATTAAAGACAATAAAATAAATATTTATCTATTTAAGAACAAAAAACCAAGGAATATTTATAAAAATAAGTAATTAAACATATTAAGGATACATTCAAAGTTTATATTGAAATGTTGAGTATTCAATAAATAACATTGATTCTATGAAAGATAATAAATTAGGAATAAAGGTTAATCGAATGATACTCCTACTCATAAAGGATGAATCATGAGACATAAAAACAAGAGATATTATAACTAATAGGACTACAATAAGAAATTGATATTAAAAGGATATTTATGATGAGCTTAAAGGAGTATACCATAAGTATAGATGTAAGATATGGAATGTTAAGATGATGAAATGATATGTTAGGATTAAATTAAATGGATTAGAAATGCTTGGAAAGCAAATTAATTGAGATAGATACTAGCCCATATAAGTTAGACAACCTACTAGATAGGTTGACTGGTCAACTAGGGAGTTAGCAACTGTTAAGACACTTATGTGTCATAATATGCCAGTCAATGAGGATGATTGCACTTATGGTTGTGTGGGTCCAACTACCTTAAGGTTCATGAAGGACCACTGCACATCTTAAGATTTGATGGTAGGTGCAGCCGCCTTGAGGTCCATGAAGGGCCACTACACATCTTTAGATTGATGACATGTGCAACCATCGAGGTCTAAAATGTGGGCCCCTACATAGCCTATAAGATAGAGCGTGGCCATTGAGGTTCAAGATTTAAACTCCCACATAATTATCATAATCATAATGAGTTATAACATGATAGAGTGCAACCGTCGAGGTCCAAAATGCAAGCCCCTACATATACTATAATCTCATATCTAATGATAAGAGTGATGTGTATCCAACATGGGCTAGAATAGGAAATAATTAGATTAATCACATTAAAACACCCTTAAAAGGATCTTAATATTTGAATTGGGAAATGTCAAAAAGGAAAAAAAGAGATAATAAAATAAAGAGAGAAATGAATTGAATTAATAGAAAAATAAACCATTCATACAATGATTAACATTAGAGTTGATACATGAATACAATTCATGATAAACTCTATGCATATCAAAATAGAACATATGACATAAGTTTATTGAGAACTGTATCTATTAATAAGATGAATTAATTACAAATGTATACATACAAATAAAATGTAGAAAAAGACATAAAATGAAAAAGTGAATAAAGTGAATGGAAAGGAATACATAAGAACTACCATAAATGATTAAAGGAGAGATGTGAGCATATTCTTAAAAAATATGGAAAAGTATGTCATATGAGAAACCTATTAAATTATCATCCAACACATAGCCAGCAATGGACATGAGAGACAATAACACCACTGCCCAATAACAAGATAAATTAGGACGAGAAAATAAAGTTACGAATAGAACAGTTATGAAAAGGTTTAAGTAACAAAGATAAATATACCAATAATTGATTGGAGTGAGTTATATCAAAATTTATTATTTATAAAAATTTAAAGATCTAATTTTTATAGCATTAGAATACACCACTACGTAATTATGCTTAATGCATTGGCTTCTTTGCTAATGCATAGGTTATCAATTAAAGTAAGCAAAGCAATGGACCAAGTCCTAGCATTAGCTGAAGCAAACTATTAAAGACATAGGTAAGATGAGTCTATAATGAACATTGTTCGCATGCTAACTATATACTTGCATTATGATTGAATAACTTTTATTTTAGAATTTTATATGTATAACAGTGTAGTAAGACTATCATACATATATTATTGGACAAGAGCTTCTATGGTTCTAGGTCTAGTTGGATTTGGAACTAACCAATACATTAGTTGATTATTAAATATAATAACATTTTTTACTGTGTTAAATGAGCTATAGGTGAGATTAGTATTAAGATGGGTGACTTTTATGAAGTGCCATCTCTTGCCCATTTTGAAAATGGATCAAGTAGGAGGTGTTACAAATGGTTATCTGTACTACCATGATGAGATATGTGTACTAGATTTGGAAAAGTTGAGGAAGCAAATTTTACATAAAGCTCACAGTGCCTCTTATGCTATACATCCTGGTAGCACCAAGATGTATCAAGATCTAAAGTTGTCATATCGATGGTTGGGTATAAAGAGAGATGTGTTAGATTTTATGACCAAGTGCCTTACATGTCAACAAGTGAAAGTTAAGCATTAAGTTCCCACTGGATTGCTCAATCCTATAGGAATTCCTAAGTGGAAATAAGATAGGGTCACAATGGACTTTGCTGTTAGTTTACCTATGACAAGGAGAAGATGTGACTAAGTTTGTGTTATGGTAGACCGGTTGGCTAGGACTACAAATTTCATACCACTCAGGATGGACTACTCTTTAGAGAAGCATAAAGAATTGTATATCAAAGAGATAATCAGATGGCATAGAGTGCTTACTTTAATCATATCAAATTGAGACATGAGGTTTACCTTGAGGTTTTGGAAGAAGCTTTATAATACCTTGGGCACTTGATTAAGTTTCAGTATGAAAATTCATCCTCAAATTGATAGACAGTCAAAAAGAGTCATTCAAGTAACTTTATAATGTGTGATGTTCAGGTTAAGTGTGTTTATTAAGTGCTCAAGGATATGTTGAGAAGTTGTGCTATAGAGTTCAAGGGAAGCTAGGATCATTACCTTTCCTTTACTAAGTTTGCTTACAACAATAGTTTTTAAGAAAGCTTGGGATGGCTCCTTATGAAGCTCTTTATGGAAAGAAATACAAAACTCCTTTATGTTGCAATAAGTTGAGTGAGACCAAGATAATGAGGCTAGATCTAATTAAAGATGTTAAAGAAAAGGTGAATATCATTAAAGATAGATTAAAAGTAGCTTCAGATAGACAGAAGTCCTATGCTAATCTAAAAAGGAAAGACATTTAGTATGAAGTGGGAGTAAGGTGTTTCTAAAAATTGCACCTTGTAAAAAGATTTTGCAGTTGGCAAGAAAGGAAAGTTAAGTCTAGGTTTATTGGTCTATATAAAGTGACAAAACATGTAGGGCCAATAGCCTATAGACTAGCTTTGCCTCTTGAGCTTCAGTAGATACATGATGTTTTCCATATGTTTATACTTCAAAAGTATAGATCAGATCCTTTATATTTGTTGTCAGCTGAAGAAGTAGAGATCAAATGAGAGTTGTCTTATGAAGAGGAACCTATGAGAATCTTAGCAACAAAGGTGAAGGAACAAAGGAATAAAACCATACCAGTTGTAAAAGTGCTCTGGAGACACTATGGCATAGAAAAAGCTACCTAAGAGATAAAAGCTCAGATAAGAGAGCAATATCCACAGCTATTTGAACTAGGTAATTTCAAGGACAAAATTTCTTTTAAGAGAGGAAGAAATGTAACACCCAAAAAATTCCGGTGTTATGAATAGTACTTTTCGAGATGTGAATAATGTTTTCTCAAGGCTAAGGCCACTAAAGCTACTGAATGGAAGAATTAATCATAACATAATTTTGGGTGAAATTTGAAGTCAAAACAAAGACATTTAGGTGGTTAAAAACAACAGTTAATTTTTATAATAGTGTCACGTGAGTAGTGACTTAGTTTTAATTGAACCATAAAAATATTCAAAAGTTACTCAAAAAATTTCAAGATTGGTACAACTTGATACTCAAATACTCAAAATAGTCCATTGGCATTGGAATTAGAATTTTTGGAGATCAAAAAGTATTTTTACTAAAATCGAGAAAAGTAATATTATGGCATTTTATTCTATTTTTCTTATTTTTTGAGATTTTATTTTTAGAGGGCTATGGGGTATTAATTGTGTGATTTTAAGGAAGTTAAATTAAGATTAATTGAGGTGGAAAAGAGTGGAAATAAGAGAGAAAAAGAAATAGAGGCACTAAAGAGGGAATTTTGCCTAACTATAAAAGGGTCAAAATTTATTAAACATGGTCAATGTTTGAACAGTATTTATCCCCTTCCTTTCTCCCTTTAAGTCGACACTCCCTCGTCCCATGGAATATTGATTTCTCTTTTTCCTCCACTCAAATTCTCTTAAATCTCCTTAACCAAATCCAAACCTCTTAGCCTCTGTGACCTTTAGAAGTTGTTAAAAGTGGAAT
>CANXYI010158066.1:0-20088 GCA_948208565.1 Hura crepitans
CATTTAGACCCTTTTCCAGCCTGTCAAAGTTTTATGACCAATATGCCAGTCATCGGACTCGAAATGATAACCCGCACCGCGGGGAACATCAATCGGGTTCCGAAGGCACTGTTCATAAGACTTCGACCGGCGGACGTTACATACACTATTAACAATGTTTGATGCCGGTTGGCTTTTTGTCTACAGCTTGTGCATCGAAACACTGACACGCTGAGTATGACACTTAGTGGTGGAATAAATCATACAGATTATGTCAACTCATGTAAGCATGCACCATGTGATGTTCCACACAAAACAAGTAATCTTACAACTTTAAGTCCATTCATTTAATTAATCTAGTGCACTTATATGTTATAGTAGTTCCATTCATTTTATTATAAGCCCATACCAGATAGACTATGCTTTAAGACATCGGATAGCAGGATGCATCCTATGCAGTGGCCTACTTTTAAGGCCTAGGTAGCTGCACTTACCTTCCCCGATACTCAAGGACTTGTAGATAGTAGGGACTAAACCGTAGACCACTCCCAATATCTATAACAATAACCTATAGTGCAGTGGCTCATCACAGAACCTAGGTGACTACACCCGCTATAATCAATACATGGTAGTGGGCCTCAGAAGGGCCAACTGCCTAGCAGTTGCTCTATCCCTTAGTTGATCAGTCAACCCATCTAGTGGGTGTCTAACTGATGGGCTATTAACCATTTTAGATAGTAATTATGATTAATTTACCCTTAAATTATAGCTTCAAACCTAACCTATGCAAGTAATTACAACTTTGCCATTATTATAAATTTTACTATTCATTTGGTCAGTTTCTGCAATTGACACTATTCATTTGGTTATTTTTGCATTTTAAGCTTCTCATTCCTTAAGTTATCCAAGTCCCATTTTCATCAATTATTTACCCCATTATTCTTATTTTTAATACCTAATATAAGGCACATTATTTTACCATGTTTTTATCACATGTTCCCATTCAAATAAATTACATTTCTATGCCTTATAATGTACCCATTTTTAGGTCATTTTATCTATGATTTCCATATTTAATTTACACACAAAATGCATCAATTACTTAACTACACATACCATACACACTATGATACACCATTCGACCACATTAAGTCCCCACACTTACACATGCAATACTTTCTAATTTAACATACAAATTCTAATATTTTCACACCAAATACTTGAGTATAATGCCATTTCACCTAAACAACATACCTATACTCAAAATTTAACTATTCCAGACAACATCCATGGATACAAATACACATACACATTAGGCATAATAAATTTGAGTTATTCCACATACCTAGGGTGTGTCTACACCCTTTTCTCCACCACTTAGAGCTTGATTTTCTTGATTTCTCTCACTTGAATTTCCAAGCCCTAAACATAAACATTCCTAACTTAGAAAAATTCTCAAAAATCATTTAGAACTCCAATTGAAATTCTAAAATCATAAGGATTCTTAGAATTGCCTAAGCTACCTATATCAAACATAAAAAAAATGGAATTAGTGGGCTTTTACTTACTTTTGACACTATTCACCCAAGTGTTGTTTTTCCCTAAATTGAGCTCTTTCCTTGAAATTAATGGTGGAATTGATGAGTATGGATGATGGAGGTTTTAATTATACAAATTTTTCATGAAATTAAGTGAAAGAATGGAGAGAGAAAACTTGAAAATGGTGACTTTCCTTGCTAATGGTGTCAGCTTGGCTTGGAAAGGGAGGTTAAAGATTGTTTGGTCATATGTGTGGTGTATACACATGTGTGGCCTTTTATCCTTAATGGGTTGGATAAGTTTGATTGGACTAAATGGCCTCTAAATAATTTATGTGCATATTATGTCACTTTTTGATTCAAAAATTCATAAAATATTCTGTCTCCAAAAATTCCCATTTTAGTTTTAAAAATCCTCGATTAGTGAGACTAGGGCCCACGTAAAATTTCAAGTCAAAATTCCACCGTTGACTTTTTGGCACTATTCACAGCTAGAATGAAATATTTTGAAAAAATATATATTAACCTCAGAAAATTATAATTCCTCCTTTATCATACTCAGTGGAATTTTTAAGGTTCAACGTATGATATTTTCGAGACCATTCAGGCATATCTTGGAGCTGTCTCGGCTCGACCTCATTTTATCTTTGTAAACAGTAGTTCTTAACCTAAAATGAATTATTGGTTCTACTAAATTTTTTAATTCATTCATTTTCCCTATTTTCAAGCCTATCAAAGTTTTATAATCAATATGCTAGTCATCGGAGTTGAAATGACGACCCACACCATGGGGAACATCACTCGAGCCCCGAAGGTACTGTTCCTAAGACCTTAACTATCGAGCGTTACAATTCTTCCCCTCTTAAGAAATTCGTCCTTGAAATTACCTAAAGTAAAAAGGTGAGGATACTGCATCTGCATCTGCTCCTCACTTTCCCATGTTGCCTCAGTTATGTTATGGTGCCTCCATAACCACTTTACAAGGGGAATCGTCTTGTTCCTCAACTACTTTACTTCTTTAGAAAGGATATGCACTAATTCTTCTTCATAAGTTAGATCTAGCTGAAGTTGAATCTCTTCAGCAGCTATCACATGTGTCAGGTTTGACCGATACCACCTCAACATGGATACATGAAAGACATCATGTATCTGTTGTAAATTAGGTGGTAAGGCAAGTCTGTATGCTAACGGGCCCACTCTCTCTGTAATTTCATAAGACCCGATAAATCTAGGGCTAAGCTTGCCCTTCTTGCCAAATCGAAGTATTTTCTTCCATGGTGACACCTTTAGGAACACTCAATCCCCAACTTCATATTCAACATCTCGTCTCTTCAAGTCTGCATAAGACTTCCGTCTAACTAATGCAACTTTCAACCTTTCTCTGATTACTTTAACTTTTTCCTCTGCATCTCAAACTAGATCGGATCTAACAATTCAGCTCTCTTCTACTTCACTTTAACAAAGCGGAGTCCTGCATCATCAACCATATAATGCTTCATATGGTGCTATGCCTAAGCTATCTTGGTGGCTGTTATTGTACACAAACTATGCTAGTGCCAGATACTGGTCCTAGTTGCCTTTAAACTCGATGGCATAACTACATAGCATATCTTCTAATACCTATATCGCTTTCTTTGATTGACCATCTGTCTGAGGGTGGAATGCTATACTATAAGTCAATCGAGTACCTAAGGCTTCCTATAACTTTTTCCAAAATTGAGAAATAAATCTCAGGTCCCGATCTAATATTATCATCACTAGCACTCCATGTTACCTTACAATCTCGACAATATATAGTCTAGCTAGTTTCTTTAATGAGTAATCCATTTATATAGGTAAAAAATGGGCTATCATCAATAGCTTGTCCATGATCACCCATATAGCATCATATCTACTCCTTGTCATAGGCAATCCCATGATAAAATCCATGGTGATCTTCTCCCATTTCTATTCTAGAATTGCAATAGGGTGTAGTAATCTAGAAGGAACCTAGTCTTTTGCTTTCACCTGCTGACAAGTCAAATAATAAGCTACGTATTCAGCTACTTCACGTTTCATCCTAGGCCACCAATAATGAGGCTTTAATCCAAGTTACATCTTTGCACTTTATAGGTGTATCGAGTATAGAGCCTCATGAGCTTCTCTCAAAATCTGTAGTCTCAATTCATTGATATCGGGTACACATAGCCTATTATGATAATATAGGCTTCCATCCTCTGCCAATTCAAAACCTACTACCTTCCCTTCTTTGACTTTATCCGCTATCTACACTATGTGAGTATCTTTCATTTGTGCCTCTTTCACTTGCTATTAGAAATTAACTTTGACTTGCAACTCTACTAACACTGCACCCTCTGAAGTGTACTCTACTCTAACATACATCAATTTCAGTGTAGCTATCATCTTCTAGCTTAAATGCATCTACAACTACATTTGCCTTGCCTAGATTGTAGTTGATCAAGTAATTATAGTCCTTGATCAACTCCATCTACCATCACTACCTCAAGTTCAACTCTTTTTGTGTAGGTAAGTACTTTAAGCTCTTGTGGTCGGTGTAGATATAACTTCTTTCTCTATATAAATAATGTCTCCACACCTTCAATGCGAAGACAATGGTTGCCAATTCTAAGTTATGCATTGGGAAATTCCTTTCATGTGGCTTAAGCTATTAGGAAGAATATGTAATAACCTTTCCTTCTTACATTAACACACAACCAAGTCTATTGTGTGATGCATCACTGTAGATCACAAACTCCTTACCTTATTCTAGTTGAGTCAGGATAGGAGTTTTAGTTAACATCCACTTCAACTTATCAAAACTGGCCTAGCACTTGTTGTCCCATTCAAACCTTACATCCTTTCTAATCAACCTTGTTAGTGGAGCAGCAATCATTAAGAATCCTTTTACAAATCTCAGATAGTAACCTACTAATCCTAAGAAACATCAAATCTCCATCATGTTCCTAGGAGGATTCCATTCCAATATTACTGTCACTTTACTCGGGTCCACCTTGATACCTTCAACTGATGCAATGTGACCCAAGAATGCCACTTCTTCTAACCAAAATTCACACTTACTCAACTTAGCCTACATCTACTTCTCTCATAATGTCTGTAACACAATTCAATGGTGTTGTTAATGTTCCTCTCAAGTTCTAGAGTACACCAATATGTTGTCCATGAACACCACAATGAACTGATCCAAGTACGACTTGAACACTCTATTCATTAAGTCCATAAATGCTATTGGGGCATTAGTAAGCCCAAATGGTATCACTAAAAACTCATAATGCTTGTATCTAATCCTGAATGCCATCTTAGAGATGTCACTCTCCTTGATCAGCAATTGATGGTATGTTAATCTCAAGTCAATCTTAGAGAAGACATTGGCACCTCGTAGCTGATCAAAAAGATTATCGATCTTAGGCAATGGGTACTTGTTCTTAACTATCACCTTATTTAGTTGCCTATAATCAATACATAACCATAGTGATCCTTCCTTCTTCTTTACAAACAACACTGGCCTCCCCATGGAGATACACTAAGCTTGATGAAGCCTTTATCCAGTAACTCTTGTAACTGCACTTTTAATTCTACTAGTGCCATTCTATAAGGAGTAATTGAGACTGGGTTCATACCTGGATAAGTCTCAATCTCAAAATCCAACTCCTGACATGGTGGCAATCAAGGTAACTCATCTAGAAATATGTCAGAAAAATCAGACACCGCAAGTATTTGATCTAAACTTGGGGTTTGGCCACGAGTGCCAATCACTATAGCTAGAAAAGCTTTACATCCCTTTCAAATGAGTCTCCTAGCTATCATGGGTGAAATCACATTCTATAAGGAGTCTCTATTACCCATAACCATTACCTCTTACCCATCTAGGGTCCAAAGACTCAACCTCTTCTTTTCACAGTCTATCACTATCTTATGCTTTGATAGTTAGTCCATACCTAATATAACATCAAACTTATGGAAGGGTAACTCTATCAGGTTTGCTGGAAAGGTCTACCTATGTATTATCAAAGGACAGTGTCTATATATAGTGTTCACTATTACACTCTGACCTATCGAGTTAATCACTTGAATGTCTAAGTTAATAGGTTCTAGTTCTAAGCCTCTACCCCTAGCATGTGTGGTGTATACATAGGAGTGTCTGGATCTTAGATCTATCAAAGCTAGTAATAAAGCATCAAGTAAAGAGAAAGTACCAACTATGACATCCGGAGCCTCTGTATCCTCATGGGCACGGATGGCATACTATCGTGTTAGAGCTCTAGCCTTTGGTCTACCTCTCTAACTAGTGGTAGCCTGCTCCTGTCTCGATGGTCTCGTAGGTTTGCTAGCCGTAGCTACCACTAAAGCTTGTGTCTGTACTGCCTCTGCTAGCCTCTAGAGACACTCTCTTTGCTAATGATCCTATGCTCCACAAATGAAGCATGCTCCTCTTCTTCCCTAACATTAACCCCAATGCTTCCTCTGATAGGTCTCACACACAAGGGGTGCACTTTTGGTAGTGGACACGGGTGCACTAGATGCTTGCTATGATAAAGGTAGTCGAGGTCTAGCAGAGTACCCCTGACTAATCCTCTATGAAGGGGCCTTCCTCTATGATTGTAGCCTTATTACCTTTAGGACTACTGACTCTGTTGAAAGTACCTCGGCTTCTTACTCCCACCTAGAGCTAAACTAATCTGGCCTACTGTGAAAGGCCTCTTCCTTTGAAATAGTTCTCTCCTCTCTTGAACAATTTCCTTTATATTGTAGGCTGCCGCCACTAATTTTGAAAAGTCTCTAATCTTTGAAATGGTAATCTACATCTGGATCTCCACATTGAGTCCCTTCTAAAACTTGTTGCATTTCTCCTCATCATTGGGGAGAAATTCAGTTGCATATCAACTCAGGTAGTCAAAATCCTTCTCATACTCTAAAATTGACCTCTTACCCTGCCTCAAGTCAAAGAACTCCTATTGCTTCTTATCTCTGCAAGAGTCTGAAATATATAACTTCTTGAACTCCTTGAGGAAGAAATCCCAAGTCAGTTCATCAGCTAATCTCCTCCTCTTCAATCTATCCCACCAGTGATATGCTTTTTCTCGCAGCAATGCTATGGCACACCTCAGGTACTCTATCTCAGGACGTTCTAACTCCTCTAAAATTCTGGTAGTCCTTTCCAGCCAATACTCTACCTTAGCTGTATCATCCTCTCAGGATCCCAAAAAATCTACTGCTCCCAGCTTCCTAACTCTCTCCAAGTAAGTTTTCTATGGAGCTGGAGGAGCTGGTGGAGGTAAAGGAGTGACTACTACTAGCACTAGAGCTGGTGCCGGGGCTAGTGCTATAGTCTATCTTAGCAAATCAACTCTCTGCTATAGTAATGCTGGGGAAGCTTGTACCTGAGGTTGTGGTTGAGGCTGAGGCTGAGGTAGTGATTGCCTCTGTGTAGCATCACTAAGGTCTAGAGTGGCTGCACTCCCTTTAGGTCCATGTATTGTTGTAGATGCATAGTTAGCCACCTTTTCTCCTCTCTCAGGTGGGGTCCTTTCACTCATCGCGTATAACTGTATCAAATATAATTGTCTATATCAGATAGTGTAGCTTGACTCCACACAATACTATAGACTCATGCAATCATGTATGAAATGCCTAAGAACACCTAAACTAGCTCTGATACCACTAAATGTAATACCCCCTACCCGTTTCAACCTTAAATAGGCTAGGTGTGCTACTTCCCACTGAGGTCACTCATCCTTGGATTTCCCTAGGGACCTTTTGTTTAACTTTATCTCAAGTTTGACTAATGTTGACCAAACATACCCTTATGCCAATTTTGATTATTTAATCCTTTATTACTATCTATTTTAGTCCATTAAAATTTCTATCAAGCACTATCAAACATTTATGGAAAATCAGGCAACATAACGGCTACCTTGGTAACTAAACCCATATTAACCTACAAAGAAAAACACTTTTAAACTCAACATCCAACCTTATTCCCCTTCTGAACCCTCTGGTCCTCTAGATCACAGCCAACAACACAATCTTATATTCATTTCACAGACATATAGGGTTATAGATCCATCAGCACACAATCATGCAACAACAGATATTCATTAGCACACAAAACTATACATACATTTAGTTGATCAAGTTTATTTATGCACATATCCCATAACCCATATTATCTATTTACATGAGTGCACCTCTATATACAAATTCAAAAGGAAACAAAAATTACTAATAGACTCTATAGTAGCTACACTGTTAATGACATCTAATGCTGGTCGGCTCTCTATCTATAGCCTGCGCATCGAAACATCGACATATTGAGTATGACACTTAGTAGTGGAATAAATCAAATAGATTATGTCAACTCATGCAAGCATACACCATGTGATGTTCCACACATAACAAGTAATCTTAAAACTCTAATTCCATTCATTTAATTAATCTAATGTACTTTTATGTTATGTTAGTTCTATTTATTTCATTATAGGCCCATACCAAATACACTACGCTTTAAGACACCAGACAGATGGATGTATCCTATGCAATGGCCCACTTTTAGGGCCTAAGTAGCTGCACTTACTTTCCCCAGTACTCAGGGACCTGTAGCAGATAGCAGGGACCAGTCCATAGACCACTCCTAGCATCTGCACCTTATAGCAATCAACACTAATGGTGGATACTTAGGGACCCATCCATAGACCACTCTTAATATCCATAACAATAACCTATTGTGCAGTGGCTCATCAGAGAACCTAGGCAGTTGCACCCACCACAATCAATACATGGTAGTGAGCCCCAGAAGGACTGACTGCTTAGCAGCTACTCTATCCCTTAGTTAACTGATCAACCTATCTACTGGGTGTCTAACTGATGGGCCATTAACCATTTTAGATAGTAATTATGATTAATTTACCCTTAAATTACAGATTTAAACCTAACCCATGCAAGTAATTATAACTTTGCCATTATCACAAATTTTACTATTCATTTGTTCAGTTTCCGCAATTGACACTATTCATTTGGTTATTTTTGCATTTTAAGCTTCTCATTCCTTAGGTTATCCAAGTCCCATTTTCATCAATTATTTACCCCATTATTCTTATGTTCAATACCTAATATAAAGCACATTATTTTACCATGTTTTTGTCACATGTTGCCATTCAAATAAATTACAATTCTATGCCTTATAATGTGCCCATTTTTAGGTCATTTTATTTTTGATTTCCACATTTAATTTACACATAAAATGCATCAGATACTTAATTACACATGCCATACACACTATGATACACCATTCGGCTACATTAAGTCCCCACACTTACACATGCAATACTTTGCAATTTAACATACAAATCCTAATATTTTCACACCAAATACTTGAGTATAATGCCATTTCACCTAAACAACATACCTATACTCAAAATTTAACTATTCCATACAACATCCATGCACACAAATGCACATACGCATTAGGCATAATAAATTTGAGTTATTCCATATACCTAGGGTGTGTCTACACCCCTTTCTCCACCACTTTGAGCTTTATTTGCTTGATTTCTCTCACTTGAATTTCCAAGCCCTAAACATAAGCATTCCTAACTTAGAAAAATTCTCAAAAATCATCTATAACTCCAATTGAAATTATAAAATCATAGGGATTCTTAGAATTGCCTAAGTTACCTATATCAAAAATAAAAAAATGGAATTAGTGGGCTTTTACTTACTTTTGGCACTATTCACACAAGTGTTGGTTTTCCCCAAATTGAGATCCTTCCTTGAAATTAATGGTGGAATTGATGAGTATGAATGATGGAGGTTATATATATTTTTCATGAAATTGGGTGGAAGATAGGAGAAAGAAAACTTCAGAAATAGTGACTTTTCTTTGCTAATGGCATCAGCTTAGCTTGGAAAGGGAGGTTGAAGATGGTTTGGTCACATGTGTGGTGTATACACATGTGTGGCCTTTTATCCTTAATGGGTTAGATAAGTTTGATTAGGCCAAATGGTCTCCAAATAATTTATGTGCATTTTATGTCACTTTTTGATTCAAAAATTCATAAAATATTCTATCTCTAAAATTTCCCATTTCAGTTTTAAAAATCCTTGATTAGTGAGACTAGGGACCACGTAAAATTTCAAGTCAAAATTCCATTGTTTATTTTTTGGTACTATTCACATCCAGAATAAAATATTCTAAAAAAATATCTATTGACCTCAAAAAATTATAATTCCTCCATCATACTCAGTGGAATTTTTTAGGTTTAGGGTATGATATTTTTAAGACCATCCGGGCACATCTCGGAGCTGTCCCTACCTCATTTTATCTCCGTAAATAGTAGTTCTTGACCTAAAATAAAGTATTGGTTCTGCTAAATTTTTTAATTCATTCATTTTCCCTATTTTGAGGCTCGTTAAATTTTTATGACCAATATGCTAGTCATCGAACTCAAAATGACAACACATTACTTGCCCCCCAAAGGTATTGTTCATAAGACCTTGACTTTCGAGCATTACAATATGCGTGCATGCAAAAATGCTTAGATGCATGAGATGTATTGATCCCTCATTCTTTTTGTAGAATGAATTGACTAAAAGGGTGGCCTCATAGCAAGTTACAAAGAGAAAGCTGAGGGCATTGAAGATTACTAAGAAGTTAGTGCTTTCTACTGACAATGAAGACATAGAGAGCAAGGAGAAAGATGGATAAGGATGGTAGCCTTTATATTTATTAGTTGATAGGCCTCTTTGTTGTATATATACATGTGTTCTAAACACTTGCTATAATATGTACATTCTTTAATTTAAATACATTTTGATTCAAACTTTTACATATGAATGATTAAATATGACATTAAAGAAATTTTTACAACAAAACACCTTATTCTCAAAATTATACAAAGAAATTCTTTTGTCTTGGAGATATCACATCCCTTATGGTAAGGAGTTCCTGAGGCTAGAGAACAAGTAAAAGTCATGCCAAAGTCTAGACCATCCATGTACCTAAGGAGTTGAAGCTCAATAGCATTCTTTAACATTTCATTATTGAGATACATGCCATAGCCTCCCAAGCATTATATTTTTAGTGACACCTCTTTAGTAATCTAATTTAGCATATATAGTTATATTTGAGGAACGGATTTCATAATTTCTTCAAATGAACATCTCATTAATGGTACACTATCCTTTCGATTAATACCATGATGGGTAACTACTGGCAGATGATTAGATGTCTACCGCTTATGTAGGATCTGATCATAGATATTACTACCCTCAACTTATCTGGCAGGGGATGATAAACTCTTTCAATACCAAAAACTTCAATAACTTTAATCAAGTGATTAATGGTTGTCCCTTCTTCCCTTTGTATCTGGCACCTATTCATTATATTAAATCCTTGACTCTTATTAAGGTCACTTACTTCATTTTGTTAGGTGAACACCTTGTTGGAATACGAGTGCCTTTCTCAAAATGTATGGTCCGTGTGGACCCTTCTTTTTTGCTAATGTGATCCTATAGACTTGATGTCAAATGGTTTGGTATATAGTTCATGTATACAAAATGTTATCCTGGTGAAAGTTCATGGAGACCTTATGGCTATGTACTTAATGTTGCTTGATTTTGTCTATGCAGACTTTAATGTCAGTCTTGTTTGCCTCATAGTCTATGTATATGTCCTAGCATGTCTAGGATTCTTTATTCTTATCATGCTAGGAGTTACATTGCTTAGGTGTCTATAAATGCTTCTCGTTCAAGCTTTACATGACATCTTCACCATATCTCTCCCTTTTAGTCATCAATTGTCCAAGATTATAAATTCCTAAGCCATTTAGGATTCTTTGATTCTTGCTCCCATTTCAAGCATTAGATTTTTGAAGAAAGTGAAGATAGATTCTAATTTTCTTTATGCCATTCTCCGCTATTAGGATCTTGTCTTTCATGTTTTTAACATCAATCACTACGAGATTGCTCCCACATCTAAGGTGTTTGCTGCTATTATGAATTTTGACATCCTTTTAGATATTCCCTTTGTTCTCCCATCTTTTAATGATCAATAACCCCATGGAAATCATGCTTGCCTTGGGTATCTCCCCCTTGGTGGCTCAAAAGATTATCCCAGGTGTAAGTCCAATTTCTTTATAGATAGTCCTTAATTTCTTCAATTAACTTCTGCTTGGTTTAGTGGAATGGCAAAATGTGTCTAGTTGTGCATCTTTGGTGACTTGTTAGTGGTTACTTATAGGGACAAACATTGTGATTATAAAATACTACAAGTATTGACCAAAGTCTATTATGGGAACAATCCTATTGGTGTCATTGTTGCCGAAACCATCGGTGACACTCACTATTCATTCCATACAACGGATCAGAATAATGAGTGGCATGCTTATCGATATCTAAATTATTTTATAAGAAAAACTATACAAATTAAATCTTTTCTTTATTTAAAATATTCCTTTCATATTCAAGTTATAGAAATGGGGAATGATTAAAAACATGTTTTATGAGGCATACTAGTGGGGTCTTCATGTCAAAAATCTAACAATATAATGATTATACCAAAACACTTATCCAAATAGTAACTTATTAAAAAGCACTTCTATAATATCATAGAACTATTCTTAACTCAAACCAGGTCCATCTGACCCTTCCTCATCAATATAAGGCAACACTTTCTAGCATGCATCAAAAACATCAATAATACAAGTCATGCAAGCTTTTGAATACTTTTGAAGAAAGATTTAAGTCTTCTATTAATTAAAGGTTATAGAACATAATTGCAAAAACATAGATTAGGCATAATACTTACAATAGTGTTATCTAACTATATATATCACAAAAGTACACAAAAAAATATCTAAAATACCTAAATTGGATAGCTTCTCAATCTCCTATGGATCCAAGGCTTTAACTCTAATCTATTGCCTTTTTACCTATGCACCACGAAGAACACAATGTGTTATACTTTTTCTTAGTGGTGTATTCACGTTAATGTATGATTATGGCATACACATGTAGCATTATCCACGCATATGAAAACATTGACAAGAATATGGCAATGATAAAACATGTATGTAATTTTACCAATATAATATGAATATATCTCAAAATGCACATATATCAACATAGTAACATTAATGAAATTCATAACATCTCATATTTTAGCCATAATTGACTTTTCATTAATAACCATATTAATTAATAACAATGGACTACATACTTATGTTGAACAATAATAATATCATTACAAGTCCCCTTTAACTAATATCACAAATTTTAATTAATTTTGTGGTTTAATACATGTCCATACCTAAGATACTACTATCCATACATTAGATAGTGGGACATGGCCTAAAGCCACAATTGATTTGTAGGTCATAAACAAAACTCGAAGGCATTAATCAAATTTTAGAATCCAAGGCATAAAACTAGTAGTCTAAAATCCAAACCTAAATATCATATATAAACTTGAAGCTAATGACACATGACTCGAAGTCCAAAATCATGTTCGAGATTAATAATTGCCTGTAATCTAAAATTACATCCATAGATGCCTAACACCTATTATCATTCCCTAGTTGATCGATCAACCTATCAAATTTAGGTTGTCAAATCGTATAAGACATTATTAAACTTATTAATTCAACTATTTTAATTTAATGTTATTCTAACCACATTTTTCCTCTTATAGGAAATGAACACTTTTATGTTCTATACCTTATCACAATTGGCCTTTAGGCACATTATCAAGCTCATAATATGCTTAAACATATTCAACTTTAATATTTCATAAAACATAAATTTCATATACTTTTAGCATGATTTTTATATTCATCAACTCAAAAATATACATAAACCAAAATCCTCATATAGACATTAAAACTTCTCACACTAAGCAAAATCAAAATTACCATTTAAATCTATAATTGGAAACTTAACAATGCTACTATAATCATACAAACATTAATATCCACCTAAAGAACATGTTTTTAAATTCATTTACCAATACAAACATGGCATCATAATTTTAATGTCTAATATGTATATAACAAGCTTTCAAGCTAACTTACACTCAACCAAACTTATACATACATTAAGAAAAATTTCATCCACTCTTCAATTATTCCCAAATATTCAAATTCTAATACTTTTTCTAAAACATTTCTGCATATTTATCAATCATAACATGTGCATATTAATACAACCAAGAAAAATATGCATAATCTCATTTACATAAGCTATAAATATACACTACACTTATATGAGGCATTTGGCCTCCACCCATACACACACTTACACATCCATTTCACTCCCAAAACACACTCATAACCATATATACAAATCATGCCATGCAAGTTTCCATTACACATCACATTTAAGACATACTATTTATTGTTCCATAATGCATAATTCACATTAAATGCCCAATCAATTAGTTAAATCACATATTAAGGTGAACACACATACTAAAATAGGTTATAAAATGATTCTAAGACTTACTAACACCTTCTCATTTCCTTTAGATGCCCGGGTTGTGTTTTCATCTACAAATTCAAACAAACTCAAATTAGAAAATTCATGATAAATCAAATATGTATCCAAAAATTAAAATAAGCCTAGAAACACACTCTTAGGCTTCTATAAAGTCTAAGAAAAATGTTGGTTTATGAAAATTCTTACCCAATCGAAAGTTTTTTACTATTCACTAAAAATGAAAAATCACAAAATCTCTCAATTTCCTTCGAAACTCAAGCCACAAACACTATCTAAGGGTTATAGAGGGTTGCTTTATTGGCTTAGATCATAAATTAGTGGAGAAATTTGGGGGAAGAAAAGGAAAAGAAGGGAGAAGGGGCAAAGAGAGTGGCATCAGCCATAATGGAGGAAGAGATAGGGAGAGGGCTAGTGGAACATTAATTTCTGCCCCTAAAAGACCCCTTTTATATGGTCTAATGTGTGTGGCTAAGATTAGCCCACTTATAATCAAGGGTCTATATTAATTCCCCTTTAAAAACTCATTCAAAAATGATTTTACCTCTATTAAAACCTTAATTTCCACCTCTTATAAGTTGAACAATATTTTGAAATATTATTCCTAAACACTATAAAAATCCACATTTCAAAAAGCTTGAAAACTCGATAAAAACATAATTAATAAGCTTAACCCTATTTAGTAAAAATACTTCCCGATGTTTAAAAATTCTAATTCTAGGGCCATTTAAATACTTGGAATTTTTAAGTATCAGGTTGTGTCAATACTGGAATTTTTGAGCAAAATTAAATATTTTACAATTCAACTAAAACTAGGTCACTATTCACATGATAATGTCATAAAATTTTTTTTTGCATTTTAAACCATTTAAATGACTTCGGATTGGTTTCAAACTTTGCCCAAAATTATTTTATGATTAATACTTCTCGTTGGTCCAATTAGTTTGACTTGAGTTTTTGAAAACAATATTCATCCCAAGAAGTATTATTCACAAAAGTCAAGATTTTCAGGACTTCAGATTACTTCGCCTCTTAAAAGAAATTTCATCATCAAAATTACCTAAATTAAAGAGGTGCAAGTACTGCTCCTTCATTTAAGCTTCGCTCTCTCATGTGCTTCTTCCATGATATAATATTGCCATAGGATTTTCACCAATGGCATAGTTTTGTTTTGCAACCCTTTAACCTTGCAGGCAAAGATACTCACTAACTCTTCTTCATATGAGAAGTTTGGATGTGTATCCACTTATTTAACTGAAAACACATGTGTTTCATTTGATTTATATCTTCTTAGCATAGACACATCACATACATCATGAATCTATTAAAATTCAGGCAGTAAAGCTAGTCTATAAGCTAATGGATTCACACATTCTGTTATCTTGTATGACCCAATGAACTGTACATTTAGCTTACCCTTTTTGCCAAATCTCAACACTTTCTTTCGTAGATATACCTTCAGAAAAACATTGTCACCCACTTCATACTTAATATCCCTTCCCTTTGAATCTACATAAGACTTCTACTTGTTTGAAGCAACCTTGAGTCTCTCTCTAATGATCTTCACTTTCTTTTTTGCATCCTTAATTAAATATGGCCCTATAAGCTTATTCTTACTAAGCTCACTCCAACATAATAGTGTTTTGTATCTCCTCTCATATAGTGCTTTACATGGAGCCATACCTAGACTTGCTTGGTTACTATTATTATAGGCAAATTTTTCCAGAAACAAATAACAGTCCCAACTGCCTTTAAACTCAATTGCATAACTTCTCAATATATCTTCTAAGACTTGGATGACTCTCTTTAACTATCTATCCATTTATGGATGAAAAGGCATGCTAAAACTTAATCTAATCCCTAAACCATTATAGAATTTCTTCTAAAATCTTGAAGTAAACCTGGGGTCCTTATTAGAGATAATGGAAGATGGCACCTTATGCAACTGAACAATCTCATCAATATATAGCTCTGCCAACTTCTCTAAAGAGAAATCCATCCTCACTGGAATGAAATATGCTAACTTAGTCAATCTGTCAACCATAACTCATATGGAATCACACTTGCTTTCGATCATCAGCAGCCCAACAACAAAATCCATGTTGACACAGTCCTACTTCTATTCTAGTATTGCTATAGGATAAAGCAATCTAGATGGAACTTGATGCTTAGCCTTAACTTGCTGACAAGTAAGGCATTTGGTCATAAAATCAGCTACATCTCTCTTCATGCCTGACCACTAATATACTATCTTCAAGGCTTGGTACATCTTAGTACTACAAAGATGTATAGCATATAGAGCATTATAGGCTTATTGCAAAATCTGCTATCTTAAGTCCTCACTATAAGACACACATAAATGGTCTTAATAATACATATACCTATCTTTTTTAGTTTGGTACTTAGTTGACTTTCCCTCTTGAATCATGCTTATGACATTCTAAAATCTATGATCATCCTTGACTTGTTGTAACAAACTAAGTTTAACTTGAAGCTCTGCTAATAAACCCCCATTATCAAGCATCTTTAAACTAGCATTAATCACCTTCAAAGCTAATATAATCATGTTGTTCAATGCATCTCCCACAACATTGGCCTTCCTAGATGATAGTCAATAAGGCAATTATAGTCTTTTATTAACTCCATCCATTTCCTCTATCTCAAATTTAGCTCCTTTTGAGTGAGAAGATATTTCAAACTCTTATGGTCAATGTAGATATAACATCTCTCCCTATATAGATAATGCCTCCAAATCTTGAGAGCAAACACAATTGTTGTTAATTCCAAATCATGAGTAGGGTAGTTTTTCATATGACGTTTTAATTGTCTTGAAGCATAGGCAACTACCTTACCCTCTTGCCTTAGTACACACCCTAACCATTCAAAGAAGCATCACTATAGATAGTGAACTTTTTCCTTGAAACTGACTAAACCAAGATAGAAGCCTCTATCTATATACTCTTGAGCTTATCAAAGATCTCCTAACACTTGCTATCCCATACAAACTTAGCATTCTTCCTTAGAAGATGTGTAATAGAGGCTATAAATAGCGAAAACCCCTTGACAAACCTTCTATAATAACCTACTAAACCTAAGAAACTTATGATCTCTATAGTATTCCAAGGTGGTTTTCATTCCATCACTGCCTTAATCTTACTAGGATCCACTCTTATACCCTCTATTAATGCTATGTTTCTTAAAAATGACATATCCTCTTTATAGAGCCTGGCATAGAGTTTCTCATCTCTTAATGTCTATAAAATAGTCCTCAAATGCTTCTCATGATTATCTTGATTCTTAGAATACACAAGAATGTTATCGATGAAAACTACCACGAATTGGTCTAAGAATAGCCTAAAAATCCTATTCATGAGATCTATAAATGCTACCATTGCATTGGTTAAACCAAATGGCATTACTAAGAAACCATAATGGCCATATCTTGTTTTGAAAGCTATCTTGTGTACATCCACCTCTTTTACCTTTAGTTGATATTACCCAGATCTAAAATGAATCTTAGAGAAGACACCTACCCCTCTAAGATAATCAAATAGGTTATCAATTCATGGTAAAGGGTACTTGTTCTTGATGGTAACCTTGTTTAGCTATCTGTAGTCTACACATAACCTTAAGGAACCATCCTTCTTGAAAAATAGAATTGGAGTTCCCCATGGTGAAACATGAGGCCTAATAAAGCCTTTATCTAGAAGCTCTTGCAATTGTAACTTCAATTCTTTTAACTCCAAAGGAGTCATCCTATATAGAGCTATAGAAACTGATGTCATACTAAGAAACAAATTAATGCTAAACTCTAGCTCTCTCTCTAGTGGCAACCTAGGTAACTCTTATGGTAAGACATCCTTAAACTCTAAAACTATGACACCCCTTACTTTATTCTCAAAGAAACCTAATAAGCGGTGTATTTTCCGTCAGGTCACCCATCTTGAAATTTGCCTGATCTTCATTTGTTTAACTCTTACTTATATTACACTAGATAATTTTGTCTGCTTCCCAATTCATTTGAGTCAGATCCTATAATCCATTTATCATGTTATAGCCATCACAGAAGGAATCTAACATCATTTGGTATTATCTAAAAATTTAGCAGCATAATAGCTACCCTGGTCACTATCCCAAAATTCATGTCTACCTATAAACACTTCAATATTATAAATCACATCTCCTAGACCCTTTTAGTCCCTCAGATCTCATCCTATCAATATCACTTAATACATAATAGTCATAGGCCTCAGGCCATAATAAAAACATACAGAGCCTCAGGCTCATAAGCATGCATACAGATCGCAAGTAAATAAAAAAAAACCATCATAGGATTATTATAGGGCACTTATTCATGCAAATACGGCCATGTGTCCCTTATATACATTACACCTATATTCCCTACCTAAGTACATAAAGTGCAAAATCATACATCTATATATAATTAGTCTTCTCAATATGATTTTTAAACTCTAATACGCGTTTTATGAGGTGATGTCCCTATTCTGGGTACCTGCGGACTGAAACAGGTATGCTGAGTATAAAAATACTCAATGGTGAATTCAACCATTTAAAAACATGTCCAAAGGTTAATCCATATGTTATACTTCAATCTAAACTTAAACTGATATCCTAGTTTAGTTAAAGAAACTAGCATACATAATTACTGTTTTACCCTTAGGCTATTTCTGCCTATAATTATCCAATAAATTTATCACAAGCCATATAATTTATGCCTTTAGTTATTATAAGTCATTTTATGCATGTACTACACCATTTCAAGCATTTATTCATTATCAGCACAAATTACTAAAATACCCCTTGTATTTAGTTTCACAGTCATATATGAATTTCTTAATCTTATTTAATTACTTTAATTGGCCCAACTCAGGAGACATCCCTAACAGACACTAGATTTAGAGGGAAAATAAACTAGTGCAGTGGTCCCTATTCTGGACCTACACTGGCATACGTGCCATGATAGAGATCAGCCCGTAGCCTCTCCAAACACAATTAAATAAATATCTGTGTGACATAATGGAGATTAGCTCGTAGGCCTCCCCAACCACAAATAAACCTCATCAGAAATGTGATATAATAGAGATTAGCCCGTAGGCCTTCCCAACTACAAATAAGATCTCAACATCTGGGTGACATAGAGATCAGCCCATAGGCCTCTCCAACCACCAATAATATCCATTACCTAAACATCAGACAACTAGTAGCTGTAAAACCCTAAGTTGACCGATCAACCCATCCAGTGGGTGTCTAACTAGTGGGCCAAGTAGCTCATTTTAAGTCCAATTATTAGCTAAAAGTGTTCTTATAATATTTAAGTTGTAATAATAGACAGTTATAAATTTTATCACACTATTTATTTTTCTAGCTAGTCTAGCATGGTCACATTTTGGCTCTACCAGGTAAAAATCCCAAATAAAAATTAGGTTCTATTATTACCAATATACAAGGTTTAATGTGTTATAATTTATCATAGCATTAGTTCTCAAGAATCTAACACCTTCTGTCCAGTGACATTTTTGGTTCAGGTAATGGTCAACTAGATAGTTACAAGCCATTTCGACCACTGTTCAAAGTTCATTTCTGGGACTATTTTCGGTCCAATTATAGCATAGTTTTTAACACCTTATTAAGTATATTCATAAGCCCAAACCCAAACATATCTAGGCCACTTCCTAGGCCAAACAATAGGCATAAATGCCATACATACATATATCTCAAATCTAGCCTCAAAGGCACAAGTAAATGTTCAATTTTCATAGTTTATTTCAAGCAACTTTTTAAGCCATTATTCTAGGCTATTAACATAGGTTTTAGTCCCACCTTTCTAGTCATTTCAAGATACATTCTCAAAATACATTTAAAATATTACCATGCCATATGCAATATTCATTAAGGTCATTATAAGCTAACTCAAACCATTACACTATACTAGCCATTACAAGCACAAAGGTTAAGTGCATAAGTCATTCTCGAACCATAGCCCTTAAAGGCACATCTAAATCAATTTACATACTGGAATTCAAGCCACTTTCAAATAGTTTTCTCA
>CANXYI010158243.1:0-10449 GCA_948208565.1 Hura crepitans
TAGGCCTTAGTTAAATTACAGTACAAAATTATCTTGTTATGAAGATTTTGAAATCTAGCTTGATTGGTATATCAATCTTACGCAGTTTTTGGCCTGAGTCACGCCTGAAGTTGTGAGTAGCTAGAGTCATTCCTAGTGTGCACAGGGAATCTATTATAGCAAGCCTTTATGTGTTTACTTACCTGGAGTCCATATGGCAAGAAGGTACGAGCATGGATCATCAGGTTCTCGTCTATCCAACTGCATTAGAATGAAAAGACATTTATTAAGATTAGGCAAGCAATATATCTGTTCAGGTGGATGCAAAATTAACTAACCTGTTGCAGAAGAGGGTGGCAATCTGGAAGTTCGTATCTGCACGTGGTGAAAGGAGAAAAAAAGAATTAGTATATGACTATATATAGGGAGGATATTCCCAGTTACCTTCTGCAGCATAAAGTAGTTCTAATTTTTTGTTTCAACCTGAGCAGTAAAGATTTTAGTTTATAATCATCACCCTATTTTTTGGGGCTTCTCTTTTTTCTTTGTTGGGTTGAATAGCATAACAGGGGGCAACAGCTAATTTTCTTTTCTTTTCCTTTTTTTTTTTTTTAAATGTATGCTCTACTTGGTGAGTTTTGGGCAAAATAAAGATTTCATTTTGGTTGAAAAGTCAAAGCCCACTAGATGCCCAATTTTAGAGTTGAAATCAAGTGATATCAACGTTTTGGTTCTAACAGTATTTGCTCCTTTAAGGATATGACTACTTACACTTGGTGTTCTGTTCTCAGCCTACTGATATTCTTAAGCTTGGGCATTGGAATGGAGGCAGCTTCTGCAGTCAAAGCAACTAGCGCTTTTGACATGTCACCTTCTTGAAGTTCCATATTTGCTTGCATGTAGTTCTGCAAATTCTGAGTGAACTCTTCGATGTTAAGTTTGATTGTAGGGATCTCATTAGGATCCTCAGAGAAGGTATCTTCCATATCATTTTCCGTTTCTTGAGTGCATTCTGGTTCTGGTGATAGGGGTTCTTCAACAATGGGTTCACAGTTTCTGACACCATTTCTTACTTCTGATTGGCTTTTTGACTCTAATTGTTGATTTTCTCCTGATTGTTCAGTTGACTGAAGTAGAGGTGGCAGCAGTTGATCAATCATTGCATGAGACCTTGGCTCATCTGTTCTGTTTTCTGTTGCACTCACGATGCCTTTCTCTTCTGGCCCAGGCAGGGCAAGTCTTGCACTGCATGTAATAAGACTTACTAGTAAGTTGGAATGGTAAAATATCGTTATTTCCACATATTTGAAGGGAACGATTTTTATTGTGAGCTCACCATGTAGGGTTCTTGTTCTCTCATTATCCATGGTGCATGCTAGATGGAAATAATTAAGTTGATCAATTTCATATTCTATCATACCACTTAATTATAAAAGTCCTCTAATTAGTTTATGTATGAAGTTCTTATGCATAGGTAGATTACAGCTTTATTTTTTTATAGCTTCATATCGAATTTGATCTTTCACTTAGTTTTTCTGATGAGCATATAATAAGTGCTGTACATTGCACAAATGCAAGCAAATCCTGCATTTTTGCTATGATTTCAAAAGTATGACAATGAACTAAGTAAGGATTGTGAAAGGATGGTGCAAAACCTTGCAAATGCGCTTGCAAAATGCCTGCATTCTCCTCTCATTGGACATGCGTTGCAATTGGGTTTGCTTTTGGTACAGAATACCTGCATAAATCTCAACAAACTTTCATTCTTAGTTTTGTGTTTCTCATTAATCAGAGAAGCAGGCACATAATTTCAGTTTCAAAGTGAGATCACCTTTCCAAATGTGATCATCTGATAATGTAGCTCATACCTGTTAATTGATTCTGCAGTGGATTAGTGAAGAATTTTATCTAAAGGATGAGGTGATAAATGTATGTTAGATGTACTAATGATGGGGTGTGAAGATCAAGTGAAATTTGTCTTTACAGTGTTTTCTGGTCTAGTTTGCACAATCTGGGCCAAAGATACTTCTGAATCGATTCCAGCACTGGATACCTACATAGAAACTTCATCTTTAATTTTGTTGTAAGAACATGTAATTAGCATCAGTAATTTCTTAATTCATAATACTAACAGCTCTAGGAGATGCAACTGAAGTGATTCAGGCAATGGCTGAAGGGGGACCCAGCCCAGTCTTACAGCTATTCGACCAACATTTGTATCAACCTGTTATTCAGTGATAAAACTTGAGATACGGCTTTCTATTCCAGCATATCTTAAACTAGTTAGAACTTACTGGAAAAGCTAGATGGTGAAGTGTCAGAAGTCGCACACACTCCACGCTTTTCAGTCCCAATCCTCTTATGCTTAACAAGTACTCTCTGCAATAGCAATTTTCTTTTAATATATATTCTATATACTTTAATACAAAGTGGCTTTACCTTTTTTTTTCACACTATATGATATATGATATATGATATTACTAGCAAAACAATCATGCCATGACAATATGATAACTGAATGTTAATATTTTAATTGATTAAAGTAGTTTTAAGATTTCAAGTATTTGGCTTACTTTGCTTGGTCGGGTGGAACATCTCTCAACCATTCTAGATCAATACTTCCATGTTCCCTAACTAGTCGATTCAGGAAATCCTGCAAAAATTTATTAGTTAACATCAAGCAACCTGAAAGTCTATTTATGTTAAGTAAAGAAAAATCATCTCTGTTTATTTTGGAATTCAATATTCACACCTTTATTCGTGCTGCAAGGACATTGTTCATTCCACGCTCTTTGATTGTATTGGCAATCTCATTAACATCTGCACATCTGACAGCTTCCCAGTCCAGTGAATCCATGGTGTTCGCTGTCTTTTCTCTTTTCCTTCCATTTGCTTCTGCCTGTTTTCTCAAGGCATCCCAGTCAACATCATCTCTTATTTCTCTTCCAACCCTTCTACTTTTTGCTTTTCTTTTAGCGTCATTCATCTCACTGAGCTCCTTGACTTCTGAAAAGCCATGCTCAACCAAATCCAATTCTGTAGTTATCTGTGAAATCTTCCCTTCTGCGCTGCCACTTTCTAAGATATCTTGGGTTTTCCTCGACACATTTGGCAGGTTAGGATTTTGCTGCATTTTATTGTTCTCTATCTGAGTCTGTAATTCCTCAATAATGTTAAGGCCTCCAGCAATCTCATCTTGGGGCTGAACTACCAAATGCTTGCCTGCTTGGCTGTTGCTCCCTGGCGGATCATTTGCATTTGGATATCTCGATGCCTTCTGAGCTGGATTGTTCAGATTAGTTTCATCTGTGATTTGACTGGCTGATTGTGATGTGAAGGAACTCTGTTCATTCATGTGGTTTCTGCCATTGCTCTTGGATATATCAGAATTTCCTGTTTCCTCTGCAATCATCTTAGAGTGCCCCATCTCCAGACCTTTTAATTCAGAAGTGAGTCGTGAATGACAGTAATTAGATGGGAATTGGGCGACGAATACTTCTGAGGTTCTTTTAGAGCTATCTACACCGTCCATCTTTTGCATGTGGAAGTCATTTTCTACTCTTGGGGTTTTACTACACTTGTTTCTTAGGTTCTGACCGGATAAGAGAGTGCCATATCCATGATTATGAACTTCATGCAACTTGTTAGATCCAGCCTTTATTAAAAGCTCCATAAAAGAATTAGAGCTGTTCAAACTCGTGGATATGGATCCACCGATTTGATCTTCTGCTTCTGAGCTGTTCTCTGAGAATAATTCTTTTCTTTCAGCAGTTTGAGAAAGGGGTGAATCTGCAGAGTTTTGTGACGAAACCCCAGAATTTTGAGATGAAAATGCATCATTAGTTGCATTGCTCTTCTCTTCTATAAAACAAGTATCCACTGTGTTGTTGATCTCTTTGGTTGATCTGTTATCTATTGATGCATAATATGTTTCAAGACGACTTATGGAGCTAACAATGCCAGTACTGCTCGTTGAGGATTCATTGCTGTAGACTACCTCTCTGTCTTCCTCAATCTCTGAGTCATGCAGGGTCATGGAGCTTTGGTCACAAATTGATTGATTTGACATCTTATTCCATTTCATGACATCTTCAAGATCCGGCATGCATGCAATTGGTTTCTCAATTATTGAGTCTGTCATTTCTCCATATGATGGTGTCTTCAGAGGAAAGCGTGCAGCAAGAGACATAAATGCTGAACTGCAGAAAATGAACAGATAAGTTTCTTAAGTCTTGCTTTGGTTGACTATTGTTGCAAAATTATCTTGGAAGCCATTTTACCTAGAAAGGTGGTCAGAGACATTTTGAGTAAGAAATACTCCAATCACCGAGTCCACAACTGATCCCTTCCACTGAGAGAAACGTCTATCCCCTGCACAATGACATATTTTTAACTAAATTATCAACTAAAAATGACATAGGAAGTTCTAAAAGATTAAATATGTACTTGGAGTTTTTTCACCCCTCTAGATGCTCTTTATGTGTTAAGACTGTGTTCCTCGATTGATAATATCGCTGCTATGTCTATTTACACTTTTAAGTTTGAATACCTCTTCCTCAACAGTGGATCATGTCTTTTGGCTCTGGAATAATGCCATTATGCTGTGTTAATTTTGGAACATCTAATATGTAATATAGAAGTTTCGAAAATCAACTGCATTTTATAAGGCCCTGGGTTACTCTGTTTCTGGGGTTTACCTTAAGGTCTTTCAAATTTCTGGATGAGTCAATAGTGGCATGATGTGTCATTACTTGGACATGTGCATATGGTTTGATAAAATCCTAATTGCCATGCTTGAGATCCAAAATAGTCACATCATACATTACTATTGAGGGATTGTGCTAACAATTTGATGCTAGTTAATTTACTGTTTGCATAACCTATGCTTTTCAGGATTAACTTGGCTATTAATTACCATGAAATTGAATAAGAGCACATTTAACCATAAAGTATCAATACCTTGTACAAGGTGCATTCGCGCTATAAATGAATTTGCACGTCCACGGAACACTTCTCTTTCTTCTTTCCACCAGTTAGCTTTCTCCTCATCAGTTCCATCAATGCCTTCACTGTTGATGTTTCCCAGCAAAAGTTTCCACACTCTGTTAGTTTCTTCATCTAGGTCAACCTTAGGTCGCGGACGTTGTTTCTTGATGGGTTGGAATTCACCAGCGAAGGGCACAACAGTTCCATCTCCTCTATAAAGGACTAGTGCGTTCTGCTTATTGCTTCCAACACTGTAAGGAACAATTGCATTCTGGTCTTTATATCCAATGCTACTACTTTCTCTGTTAATGTCTAGATGCCGTAATTGCTCAACAATAGCATCAGTAAAAGACATCTCTTTCCACATTAATTTTGGAGGAGTGCCTGCATCAAATGGCAAGGTGAATGAGAATGATACTTGATAAGACTGAGAGATTCAACTAGGTTGTGGAGATAGTTATCTATTAAACATGATTCTTATTGTTGACTTAAGGTAAAAATTGAAGGTAGTTCCTGTTTACCTAATAGCTCGGGTGGGTATTTGTTCTGATTGTGAAAGATGGTTTTTCCATAGGACTGCTCGTGGTTTGTATTGGACGGTGCAGAGTTGATCAAAGAAACTCTTCTCTTAGTTTTCTTCTTTGTTGTCAATGTCTTAGATGACTCTGCAGCCAGAGCTTCCACAGAGGCATTAGCTCTATTTAAATTCACAACTTGATGCAGATCATAGTTCACTGGTGCTTGTCTGGCTGTGTAACTTGCGTGCATCTCTTCACTGGCAATTCTGGTGAGTGAAGCCAAGTCTTGAACCTGAGTAGGGCCTCGGGTTCTCTTTTTTGTTGATCTCTCTGTTTGTATCAAAATAGAGCCAGAAGGTTGCACCTTATACTGAAGGTGTTCTGTACCCCCAAGTGCATCTGGAATTTCATTAACGTTAATGAGTAAAAATCAAGCAATTGACTACTATGTTTAAGGAGTCTGTAAGGGTATCTTTTGGTGCACCTGTTATCTTTAGTCGCATCATGTCTTTTGCAGTGGTCACACAAGACGTGCTGGATGTGGTTGAACTTTGCCCCTTTCCAGTTCTCCTTTTTTTAGTAAGGCCTGGAAACTTTACCAAAAGCTCTGTCTGGTATGCAGGTACAGCATTATAGTGGATGCCTGCTAGATTTGTGCTGCAGGAACTTTTCTGGTTATTGGAAGTGTGTAGAATCCACTTTGATCTGTTTGCTTGTACTTCCTCAGTCAAAATTGTGCAGGGGTTCCAGTTGAAAGCATTTGTGTTTGCTGGTGGCAATTGAGTCTCAGTTTGCAACATGATCTGTGTAGTGTTCTGCCGTCCACAATGAGTGAAAATTTGGTCTCTCTCCTTTTGATGGTTTTCTTGGCAATTCTCACTCCTTTTTCTCTTCGGGGGATGTTCCTCAGCAGGATGTGGTGCTTTTGGTGCTTGTTTTTCTTGCAATGATGAAATGTAATCTTGAAGCATTTGATTGAGAGATTGATTAAGATCGTATCCAATGCCTGCTTGTGTGGCTTGTACCATCACTTCAATTCCATTACCAATTGCTATCGTAGATATTTTTGATTGATTTCCTTCATTAACATCTTTTGTTTGTGGTTGAGAATCTCCATTTGAATTTGACGTGGGTTCAAAATTGTCATCTCCAGCATGTCCCTCAATGTCAAAGTTCAAAGACTTCCTGCACGACTTACTGGTGAGCTCTGGTGCCTGTGGAACCGTTGGCTCTCCAATTGGTTCTACTGGAGGTGTCGACATTTGGCTGAGCAGTTTTTTTCTGACGTACTTCCTCTTACCTGTTGGGTTTTGTCTAGTTTCTGGCGGGGGATTTGTTGGAACTTTCTCTAGTGGCTTTTTTCTTACATACTTCCTCTTACCAGTTGGGCTGTCTGTGGAAGGCATGGCCATTGGGGTCACTGGTTTTCTAGCCCTAGGTTTGCCTTCTGTTATCACCTTCGGCCTGTGCTTCTTCCTCCTGGGTTTCTGCTGCAGTGTTTCAACCAGCTTGTCAGAATTGTCGGTCTCGGTAATTTCTGTAGAGACAGCTGCAAATGATGAATCTTTTGCTAGTTCTGTGTCAGCTTGGAGCCTGTTCGTGTAGAATAATGGCATAGCATTTTCACTTCGGTAAAATTCCTGATTTGCTTTCTCATTTGGGCATAAATGTTGCATGTCAGCGACTTGTCTGCATTCTCCTCTTGCAGTTTTCTCTGGTGTCACGGGAGCCATCTGGTAGGTAGTTTTGCTAGGGATAGAATCTGCTGTTTCTCCCGGAGAAAAGTAAAGATCATGGGCAGGTCCATGAGGAATGGGCAAGTCATCTGCAAGTATATGTAACTTTTAGATTGATAGAGAATTGAAACAATGGAAATTAGGAGTTCCTTTGCAATAAGTTTAAATTCATATTTCAATTCAATCCCCCTTCCTTTTTTGTGGAAAAAATTATTCATTTTTGTGCAGGAACTACCGAACTACCGCGACCTTGATATCACATATAAAGCCATCCTTTTATTGCCATTCCTATCAACGTCTATATCTCCGGTTTCATAAAAATTAAGTTGGTTTGCTAAACATCACACTAACAGAATTTGCTAGTCTGCTGAGAAAATAAGGCAGGAATTTGAGAGGAAAAAAAGAAGGAACAAAGGAATTAGGCTTACGCTGTGATCTTTTTCCGAAAGTGCCACTCCATTGAATGTTTGATCCGTGCAAGGTACTCACATTCGTATGTAATACTGTGCTAGTGGATGCAGCTGAAGCTTGATCTTGGAAGGCCAAGAGGGATGTAAAGTTCCAGTTGGTTGTGCAGTTGAGAAATTCTTTGCATGGTTCAACACCGTTACCGGTGATGCCCCTTTTTGCTTGTAAAGCTGCCTCCAAGTTGCCGTTGCTAGAATTCGAGATCCCATTTCTAGTTTCTGGAGGAAACTTAGATGAAAACCCCTCTGGTCCTGAGCTTTTCACTTGTTCTTGGTCAATTTGGTTTCCTTGCCTGTTTGTGTAGATCACCTGCTTAAACGGAGTTCTCGGAATCCATGAATCTTCAATCGGCTTCAACCTTTTATGCTCATCTCTGTCTGTATCCATTACAGGACTTGATAAACAGGGTCGACTTTTCTTCCCTTTTCTCTATTTCCTCCTACCTTTAGCTCCTCGGCGGGCGAAACTGTCTTTAACCCACTTAATAAGGATTTTCTCCATGAATTAGCGTAAAATAAAGATTAGGCCCTTCTAATTACAAAAGAAATATAGATATCAACAGAAGAAACAACTAAATCCCTATGGATTCTCTTTCAGCAATCTCCATGGATAATGCCATTTTATTCTCCTCTGCAGCTGAACTTATGTAACAGAATATATGTAGATATACAAATTAAAAAGAAGGGGAAAAAAAATAAAAAGCTTTCTTTGGTAACCAAGTCACCTGAGATTACGTCAATGCCTGAGATCTATTTCGCTCACTTGAAAGCCAAAGAAAATTAACAAAAGCTCTCAATTACTCAAAGAGAGAGAAAATGTAGATCAACCAAACACAAAGACCAGAGCTTTATATGTGCAAACACTACTTTGAACTGTCAACCTCTTTTCCCGGTAAAGAAGGTAGAGCTTCAATTTTGATGAATTAATTTTATGTCTTGTTGCTAAAATTTATAATTGGGTATTGAATATTGCTTCTCAGCTTAAGGTTATACGTATTTCTTTGTTTTTTTTTCTCGAGCATACGTATTTCTTTTTGCTTATGTATGTTTTCGGTAATTTGAGTCATGCAGATAGGGGTATCATTGTCCAATTAAAATGCCCAATGGCTACGGCGTGTGAAGCGTCAGGGGAAGACTGAAACACGTGAGCGAACCAAACCCAAAGAAAGCCAACGTGGCAGCACTTATTGGACATTTGGCACGTGAGAGTGTGTTGAATGTCGATATTAGGATTCTGTTTTTGTTATGACTCCGTCACTTCCACAGTTAGGGTTGGCGATGAGATCAATGTGGTTACATTTATTTATTAACAAGACAGTCGGTCACGCCGTTACTGGTCCCCCCTTTGCTGTTACTTGGTGCACGGTTTACTGAGTTTAGTGATCGTAAACAGGATTTACTGTGTGGTGATGGCAATTTGTATATCCTCATTTGATGTTGGCTTTGTTCTTTAGCAAGGTTTGTGGGAGATAGTAATTGTTAGTAATCCATATTTAATCAGCTTAAAATTTTGATTAAATGGGTTCTTCAACAAATTTTCCTTGGTGAAAAATATTTACCTGATTATCAAAACTAAATTTTCTAATTAATATAAATTCACTTTGCAGATGTAAGGTCGTTATTGTCGCATGTTATCAATATAAAATAATCATACTACTCCATAAAGTTTTAATTTTATTCGTTTTTATACAAATTTTTAATATTATTAAATTAAAATTTACCGATTAACGAGATAAATAAAATTTTACGTAAATATGCATGTGTCATGCACGTACAATTTTTATTCCATTCCCCCGAAGATATGAAGTTTGTCTTTATTTTGTGGACCATTCTTTGTACCAGAATAATAAAGTGGCAAAAGTTGTCAACCGTTATAGCAAGTTAACGGTTGCCTACTTTTGATTTTATAAAATAAAATATATCCTGTAATACGATACGATGAGTCCCATTATTATAATAGCACGTTAAAAGAAATTAGAAAATCTTTTCACTTTATCGTGACCAATGACAAATGAGAAATATGGACAAGAGACATTGTCCTTTCAAAGTACGGCCACATATAACGGTTACAGTTAATTCAGTTGATTCGATTTAATTCGATTATAATTAAAATAATTAATTTTTAAATTATAATTAAATAATTTATATTGACTTAATTTAATTATGAATTTAATAATAGATATCTTTTGTAATATTCAATTTCTCAAAAGCGATAACAATTATTGATTTATTTTAATTACTCTTATTCTATTAATGAAATTCAGTTTAGCTTAAAATAATCTAGACAATGATGGATGAAAAACAGAAAATTCTCATGCGTTTTTGAGGTGCCAAGTATGAAACAAGGCTGCATGCTGGGTTAACCTAGTTTGGTTTGATTCGATTTAATGTGTGAATAGCAGCTAATTAATTCATTTTTATTTTACTTAATCATAAAGTTAATATTTAATAAAAATTATTTTATAGTTAATTTTTCAAAACTGTGAGATAATCATAATATGGTAAAAATGAAAAAATATATGGCATCACAATTCGTCCATTTTTAGGGATGTGCGGCATCAAATCAAGTTTTAAGCAATTCGAACTTGAAAATTATGCTCCCTTATATAAATCAATTCTATTCGAAATTATAATAAAGGCTTGATTCAATTAATTTAAAAATTTTAGAGGCCCAAGTTAATCAATTCAATCTTACTCTAGATTATATTTCTATTTATTAAATATAAAAAATAATTAAATATTAATTACATTATGTTTTAAATT
>CANXYI010158271.1:0-11065 GCA_948208565.1 Hura crepitans
TTCTGAATGAAATAAATTAGCAATAAAATTTTTTAATTTTTATATATACAACTTTAAGTCATGTACTTACTATATTATAATTTTAATAATTACATCGAGACTATGTTTGTAATATTATGCATAATTTATCAAAGAAATATAATAATATTGATTTGTGCATAGCTACTGTCACTAATATAAAAGATTTTTATATAACAAAAAGTATCTATATCATTAAATATTTCAATTTTAAAAAAGCAACATTAAATATTTAATAAAATTAATTTTACTTACAAAGTTAATTTAAATCTGTATCATTACTTTTTAGAGTCCATTTTTTTTATCTTGCATCTAGTATTTGAAATTTATAGACTCTAATTATTATGATTCAAGTCAAGTTGAACAATTATAGGATTACTTTTTAAAGATATTCTAAGTTATTTGAGTTGGATTAAAAAAATTTGTAAATTTCAAATTTCGAGTCATGTCGGGTTTGTGGGGTAAAACCTAAACTACTACTCTTATTATTTTTAATTTAAATTTTTACTTAATTTATGAAAAAAAATCGTATTTTATATTGAGATTAAGGTTTATATATTAAATTTGACGAATTTATTGGAAACTTTTATTGAAATAGAGATTCTATAATCACATTGTGATGAATTAATGTAACGTGTTGTGGTTTATGGGTATAAAAAATTGATTTTTTAATTGTAATATTCGGTTCATGATTATTTATGTTTAGCTTTGAAAATTTTTGGATTATTCAGTTAGATCGTAAAATAAAATTTTAGATATGATCAGTTTGTATAAATGATGAAATTTCGAGTTTCTAACATTTGCTCACCTTTATTCTTTATCTCCCTTTTATTATCTAATTTCTCTCTCTTCTTTGTCTATTCTTTTCTTTTTCCCTACTCATTATTCTCTAAACATGGTAAATGACCAAATTGGCTCGGTCTAATTAAATTCGACTTATATTTGTAATTAAGTATCTAAAAATAATAAAATAATAAAAAATAATATTATATTTTATGAAAATCAAAAAGATTATTAAAATTTAAAATTTTGTACTATGTATATTATAATTAATTATATAAAGATTTTTTCATAAAGATGATTAACAACTTTTATACTCGACACTTGACTTCATTATTTTGCAAACAACTCCCTCCATGTGTGAATATATATGTATAAAAATTATATGCTACAAAGTAAAAAGAGCCAAAAAAAAAAAAAAGAAGCATCCATAAATTATAATTTACTCATTTAAATACTGTAATATCATTCATAAATATCTTAATTATTAATTTAAAAATTTATGTGCTTTATGAATAATTGATATCAAAATGATGATCATTTTTATTTTTTTTATCATTTATCAATTTGTATAGAATTGTCTTCAATAAATATTAAATTATATATAAAATAATTTATATAAAATTTATTACGCTATAAATAGTTATTTTATTTTATAAATATATAAATATTATGATATATATATATATATATAATAATTTGCATATAATAATTGAATTAATTCATACTTTATATTTACAACTCATCATTTCATTAATAAGTATGTAAAACATGAATTTTTATAATTTGCATTAAAGAATAAAAATAACGAGTTTATAAAATTTTGAAATACATTCTCTTATTGGTTTACTTTAACACCATAATTTTTCTCTTATCCACAATACACCAAATGCCTATATTAGATAATGAAACTTGCTTTATTATTCTTTCCACTACTTTTATATATATATATATATATATATATATATATATAATTTACTATGATATAAATAGTTATTTTATTTTATAAATATATAAAATAATTTGCATATAATAATTAAATTAATTCATACTATATGTTTATAACTCATCATTTCATTATTGAGTATGTAAAACATGAATTTTTATAACTTGCATTAAAGAATAAAAATAATGAGTTTATAAATTTTTGAAACACTTTCTCTTCTTGGTTTACTTTAACACCATAATTCTTATTTCTACCATAACACACCAAATAGTCATATTAGAAAATGACACTTATTTTATTTTTCTTTTCACTGCTCTCTCTATATATATATTGAGAGAGATAATATTAGTCTATTATTCACTCCATTTACGGTAAATCTTATAAAACATTAGATGAAAAATAAAATAATATTTTAATTTAATTTAATAATTAAAATTTGACACTTAAATATATTTGATATATCACATGAATACTTAAATGAAAGATTTAAATGAATATTATGATTATTATTATTAAAAATAAATAAAAAGCATAGGTCGTCCATATGGCAAATGGTTGACATCCAAAAAAAGCAAAAATAGGTGTTAGAAGGCAACAAAATGTCATCCTCATCCATTAATATTTTGGTAAAACTATCAATACCTTTTTTTATTTTCTTTGACTGAATTGTCAAATCACAATTTTGTTTCCACTTTCCAAATGTCTTCTCAGCCAACAACCACACTACATCCCAATCGTAATATCTTCCTCTGCCATTTTTACATATTGAATATATTATACTCCCTTTACTTAAAAAAAAAAAAAGTTGGCCCAGTGGAAAATTTTGCCCTTCAATAATAATAATAATAAGCAAAAATGAGTTTGAATTATCCTATATTTTTAACTAAGCTGATTACATAATATTTATTATTAACATTTTAGAAAAAAAACAAAACTTACAAACATTAATATATAAAATCTGTACAAACTTGATTGAATCACTCTTTTATTGCTTTTTAATTTACTTAACATATTTATGATAGATTAAAAAACATTATTTTAAATATTTTATTTCTAATTTATACAATTTATACAGAATTAATTCATACAATTAATAAAAAAAATTCACTTAAATTCAGAGTACCAAAAAACTAGAACAATAAATTATGGTAATTTATAACATAAAGAGAGAGTGATTATATTTTGAAGAGTAAAAAAGCAAATTAATTAGAAGCACAGCATTCATAAGAAAGAATTAGAGAGGATATAAGATGGTGAAAGCAGTAACACCATAAATACAACTGAATCTTAAAAACATAATTTCAATTGAAGAATGAAGATCCATCCCCACCAAACACCTCGAAGAAATGGACCAAATACATTATCTTCATTAATTATTATTAGAATTTTTTAATTTCAGTCAACATTTCTTCTTCTTTTTAGAAAAAAAATAATTTAAAGAGTGGATGAAATTTCATTTTCAGCACTATCCGATATATAATTTAGTATACTTAGCTGTCTGTACAATATTCTACTCCATATGGCATGCGACTATTAGGGCATATCCTCATTTATAATAAGATATTTCTATGAGCACTGTTGCACGTTATGCTATTTTTATTAGAGCTATGCATAAGTCGGTTCGATAATCAAACCGAATTGAAATAAATAAAAAATTATTAATCGAATCAAATTAATTTATTATAAAAATTAAATCAAATCAAACGGAAATATTTTGATTTAGATTTGTCAGTTTTATTTGTCATTAAACTTTTTAATTTAGCATAAAATTAACATAAAATATAAATACCTGAATATATTTTTTGAAATTTAAAAAAAATTAAAAATTTAACATAAAATTACTAAATTCCATTTGGTTAATTTAAATTTTTAATCATAAATTGAACCGAATCGAATTAACCAATTTTTTTAAAAAATTAACCTAATTGAATTTTTATTTTGATTTGATATTTTTGTTGAACTGATTTTTGTATAGCCCTAATTTTTATATTGGAACGTATTATTTATATATAATTATTTGACCAATTTTATGTGAAAATTACAGCACATAAAGCGACATATTAAGTTGAATAAAATTATTGAATTCGAATTTTTTATTTTTATAGCGAGGAATGAGGATGGTACTTTTTATTTATAATTATTTTACTTGCTTGACTACACAATTGGCAATGCAAAATTGCATGCTTACTGATATTAATAAGATATATTTCAAAGTAAAATCTTAATTAATAAGATATATGAATTACTTTTTTTAAAGGAGAAAGGAGGATTCGCAATTAATAATAATCTGACTCAACCCCGTACTAGTAAATTATTTACTTGCTTTGTACCAGAAAAAAAAAATTATTCACTTGCTATAACAATATTATAATATTAAAAGTTTGATATTCTAAGATGTAATAGTAAAAAAATTATTCTCAATTTTTTTATTCATATATGTCTTTATTTTTAGTTCAAATTAATCAAAGCATAAATTGCCTAAAATGGCATATGTTAATTCGTACTGTATTTTCGCTTGAGTATACATCTCAACTGCCTAAAGTAGAATACTTGTTTATTGCACCCTTTCCGGTCCAAATATACTCTTTTAACTCTGTTTGGGACCTTGGTTGGTAGGCAATTTGAATCCCAAGAAAAGTTCAAAGGATATATTTGAGAAATAAAATTTAAGAATAATTTCTGATTCTTTTCATCAGAAAAAATTAATTCAAATTCGACTTGATATGTGACCATAAAATGACTCGACTCAATTTAATTTATTCTGTATTTTATTTGAGTTAGATATTTTATGACTAGTTTGACACTTGTAATCTGTTTAACTTTTTTTATATTTTATCACTTTTATATAATATATATTATAAAAATAATTTATGAATACATATTTTTATTATAATCCATTTAAATTATTATAATAATTTAATTATATTCGTAGTTTATTTGGCACCTATATTATTAAGCATTTTATTAGAGGGAGAGAGAGAAAATGTCAACTTTTTTTTTTGTTTTTTTCAAATTGTCAACTCTTTCGGTGCATGATTAACCCAACTCGAATGATGAATATTGGCGAAAGTGTAAAACGATTCCTTCAAATTTATTATTAAAATCAAACAAGTTTTTCAAAAATTGTTTGAAGTCGATTACATATTTAAAAATTCACTATTAAGTGAAATAAATTATAATTTAACATTAATTGTCGAAATATTTTATAATTAAAAATGCGGCAAATTAAAATTACTTATTTGAATACATATGTTGCCCCGTAGACATATTTATTTATAAAAAGTAGCTAATATACTTCGTTTCAAGTAATTTTGATTCTTTAAAAGTTTATTAGATTAATTTTATTTTTAAATTTTTATTTTTTTAAAAGGCGGAGTTGGTGTAATTAAATTTTAAGAGTTTAATTGACTATTGAAACAAATTTGAAGATCTATTTCCCTCTTAGATCTAAAATAAATTTATTTTTTTTGAAAAAAAATACAAATCTTATTCATTTTTAAATTTTAAGATATTAATTTTTTTATTACCAAGATATCAAATTCATAATCAAAATGCGTAAGTGGGTAAGTTAGTCAATTCCAATTAATTAATTTTGTAGATCTATGATTTTTCTCTCCTTGGTCTTCTAGATCTAATGTTAATATTCTTTGAAGCGATCAAGTCTGGTGAGATTTTTCTATATATACAAAAATAATAAAAAAAAAATAATTTACTCAGGGCATGTGACATGAGCCTACCCTACTCAAATCATCTGATAATTTATTACTTCAGAAAAAAATAAATTACTAATAGTTTTCAATAACACAACAATATATTGGCATAATTGCAAAGAACTTTCATAATGGGTTTTTCTTATCTTAACCTTAATAGCTGAGGAATCGAGTCTCCATTATTTTTATTTTTACAAATTTAAGTCTCACATAGTTTAAGTATTTGAGAGATTTTTTATGGAAGTTTTTGAGGAATTAATATATTTTAAAAAATAATTTCATAGAATGTATTTAAAACTTTAATACTTATTCAATTCACATTACAGTTAAATTAATAAAAGTTGATTGTTAGCGGAAAAATTCGAAAGGTCTCGAATTCAAACTTCAACTCTTTCTTTTCTTTTATGAAAAAAGAAGAGCCGATTACTAAAATTTTTATAATGTTAATTAGTTAAGAAATGCATAATTTTTTTTTAAAAATCAGGATAGAAAGGAATATTTCGGAAGAAAATTCATAGCAAGAATTTGTAATTCTTGACATAAAAAGCTTGGTCATTTGTCCAGTCCAATTTACCAAAAATTAATAGGGCTGGGCTGGAAAATGATCCTTTTGGCCCAACTACTGCTCCCCTGCAGAAAATTTTCTTTATTTAATATATTTTTATGATTTTATTTTTAAATTCCATTTATTTTAAAAGTTTATAATATTTTAGGATCGAGTGAATGTGATTCTCTTAGTTGTGTGTTAGCGAGCGAAAAAAATGGGAAACTTTACGAAATGATTTGACAGACCAAATATTGGATGTGAGGGTGAACTAATGAGATCACAAAAAAAAAAAAAAAAAAACCACTTAATTTCATCAATAGTAATTAAACTTGTATTTTAATAATAAATTAATAATATATAAAAATATTTAATCATTTAAAAATTATCAAAATAAACTCATTTTAATCGATTTAATTAGATTTTTTATTAACAAATAATAATATAATTATTGATGAACTCTATATCAATTGTATGCGTGACAATACTAATTGTTTATTAGAACAATTAGGACAAAAATACATAATTACATTGTTACTGTATATTTAATATGTCAATTATTTTTAACATTGAGTTTTGTGACACTCGTATATTATATTTTTCAACCGATATTAATTTTTCTTAAAAATTTTTAAATATTTAAATATTTTTTTGTGGTAAAAATTGTTAATATATATTGTTAAAATACAAGTCTAATAATTATCAATGAAACTAAGCGGAAAAACAACCGAAGAAAGTGGAAAGCAAATTTTAGTGTGCAATGGTTTAAGAACATCTACTTGAATTTTGTTAACATTTAGCATATTTGGCGCTCAAATTTCGTAGATTGAGATTGATTTAAGCTTAATGACTTTTATAATCAACATTTCTATTAAAATTATTAGATTACTATCATGCTAAAAAGATAGATAACGTGATATTATAATTTGAGCAAAAAGAAGAAGATAATATCGTGCAGAAGTAGATAATACTGTAAAAATAACGGTAATATAAAGAAGTATTTTAAAAGGATTTTATGTCTCGTTACTTAATTAAATTTCTGTTTTGTTGGATTTATATATTATCACAAAGTATTGAATTACTTTTAAAAGCAGGAAGAAGGGGTGGATCTGGTGCCTATAAAAATTGGGCAAACAAGTATAAATTTAATGCAAATTGGTGAATTTACTTTCTGCGCACAGAGGAGATCAAATCCATATTTCGCTTTTTAAAATTAAAATTAATTTTTATAATGACAAATCTAAATTTAGTCCAAATTTCAGCCAGTGAAATTCTGAAAGCTCTTCCTTGATATGCAGCTCCTTGGTGGCTGCAAATTTTTCTCCACTGGTCTGCTACATCTTGGAGCTGCACACAGAAACGCTTCAAACTCCTGTTCCCTTTCTCTTCCTGCTGAGTTATCAAATTTATTCACGTTGTCCCTGTTTCAATGGCAGAAAAACTTGTTGCTCCTGAAAATACATTATCATCATATATATATAAAAAACCAACTTTTAATAAAAAAATACAGCTAAATGTTCATCGTAGCAATATGGAAATCTATTAATCATGAATTAAAATAAAAAATTTAAATAAAAGTTTTATTTGTAATTCAATTTTAGAAATTTGTTTGTAAACTACCAATTTAAATAATTGGTGACAAATTAAAGTTGCAGTTATTAATACGTAAACACGCCGTTCCGGTTAAAACTCGACTTTGAGCGAAGCTGTCCTTTCTTACTTCTTCTCCTTATCCTCCTTCCCCCTGTCTATGCAGAAACCCGCAGATAAAAGTTCCTCAGTTCTCAAACTATATTGATCCACCATTTTGTATCTCTAATTAATCCAGATCATGGTTTCCGCCATGTTCACATCTGCAGCTCAATCTTACCTGTTGTGTATTTCTGATTCTCCAATGAAATCACCTTTATCATTATCGACCCACAAACACCCTCTTCTTCTCATCAGACCAATTTTATCACCAAGCTTTGCTAGTCCAAGGTCATGTCCAACCCCATTTCCTCAGAGAAGGTTACGCTCAATTTGCTTCTTTAATGCTGGAGAAAAATCGAATGGCAATTTTGACGGGCAGGTTTGTTTTTCTTGCTTCAATTTGCTAATCAGTAATACTTAGATTACATTCTTGTTCTTAAGCTATGACTTGTATTTCAAAGTGGATTCTAGATAAATCATCTGCATTTTAGGAAATTGGATTAGAATGGCCGATACTTAAAAGATGGGATGTGCCTTGGCAATGGCAAACTGCTTCCTTAACTTCCCTCGCTTGTGGATTAAGGTTTTCTTTCTTTCTTTTTCCTTTAGTCTGTTGTTTCATTGATGTTGCTAATTGGGTTCTTTGCTTTTAGGTAAAAAGCTGTCATTCTAAATGTTATTGTGCAGCAACTTGTTGATGGTTTGATTTGGATGCTCTTAATTTCTTCTTGGTTTTGATTTTACAAGTGTGTTAATTTTTTAGCCAGGCAGTTTTGTTTTGACAGGATTGGCGGAGACAGGAGCTTTACCACTGCTGGGAATTAAAATTGAAGAATTTAGTTTAGATGAGAAGGTGGAGTTGCTGTTATCGGACCAAAGGTATGGATTGGTCTTTGCTCATTTGTCCATAAAATTTATATGATGGAAATTGAGGTAGGCAGCTTATGTTAATAGCAACTAGCATAAGTTTGAATCTAAGAAGTCCATGAACATGACATGCTCTATTAGCATGAACGGTGAAGTTTCAAGGAAACATAGTTTGAAGCAACGGAGTCCTGACTGGTTTAATATTGTTTAGTTCTTATTATTTTTATTATTTGTTGCAGCATTACAACTGCAGTTACACTTGGAGTTATTTACAGTATCACAAACACACCTTCCAACCACTTCCTGAAGATATTTTTCGTTATGGTACTGATCTTCTAATTGCTATTTACTTCTTGATTCCACATGCTTTGTTGTTTGATGTTCATTATTCTGGTTTATTCTTTTAGCTTGTTATTTGTTAACATCTTTGGTTTTATTTCTCCTAATTTCTTATTTTGTTTAATATAGAATTACGTTGTTTTAGATCTGAAGGAACCTTTTGATGTACAAAAGGGATGGATTTTATGGGCAGTGATTGGTCTTGTGGGTGCTCTAGTTGGTGTTTCATTGACAGGGTTTGTCATGTCTACATTTATTGGCAAACCTCCGCAAAGAGAGGTTAGCAATTGTTTTTTGACGTACATTATTTTGTTTGTTCTTAATTATAGGGCAAAGAGATAGTAATTTTCTCAATCTTCTAAAAATCATATGATGAACTTCTATCTTCAAAATGTGTATTGTTTTAAACAAGCCATTCTTTGAACCATTAATGGATTGATACAGAGCATGTAAAATTGTTTGTTGTCAGGGTAAAATGTAAAACAGAATTGATTGATTTGGTTTAATATGCTTTTCTTGAACAAGGAAATGACTTAGTTGGTCATATGTTGGATATGTTTGTGAATATCAAAAGCTGTTTTTTGCAATCTACTACATCGTAATTCTTGTCATTTATGTATCATTATTGCAGACTGATTCTCTTGTCCTGCTTCTTCCTTTGCTTGGAAATTCAAGTACTAGGTAAAAAATAAGGTTTCCATTTCTCAAGTATTAACTGAACTGTCTACATGCCTCAGCAGCTTATGATGCTTGTTGGCGTGCTATTGATTCTTTTGTCATTTGACTTGAGGATTGAACGTTTGGCATTGTAGCATGGTTTGCTTACTGGGCATCACTGGGGTCCTTGCTCCAATTCTGGAGGAAACTGTATTTCGAGGATTTTTCATGGTGTCTTTGACAAAATGGTATGATTCTGCCTATTTTCCGAAAATAAGCAATCTTTAGTGTTGATAAAGGATCTTTTGCTCATGTTTTAGTGTGCCAGTTAAATAGAGATTCATAAATCCATGGACCAATATACTCTAAAATATTATACAAATTCGACTCTTTTGTTTTCCATTTTATTGTTGTCCTATCTTCATCATTCTGTAATTAGAATTTTTGCTAGGATAAATAATTGCTTGTAATTAGAATTTTTGTGGTCAGGCTAGTTTCGTCGCTTTGACTTTGATTCTCTTAGTATTTTTTTGCCCTCTGATACGTGAACTCCATTTAAGTTTTAATATTTCTATAATGAGATAGAAAATAAGAATTGGTATTTTTCATATATTATTCAAGATGGATACATGTATTTATACATGAAATAGATTGACTATCTAAGGTAACAAATCATATATTTAAAACTAATACTATGATTGTGGTATTTACAAATTTTACATATCTTACAGTCATGATTATACAGCTAAGTATATCTCCAACACTCCCCCTTAAGCTGGAACATAGATATTAATCATGCCCAACTTGTTACAAAGATATTCTATTCGAGGCCCATTTAACGCTTTAGTGAATAGATCCCCTAATTGTTCACCTGTCTTTACATATCCGGTGAAAATAACATTTTCTTGAATCTTCTTACGGATGAAATGGCAATAACTTCAATATGCTTGTTTTGCTCATAATAAAGTGGATTGGAGGCAATGTGAATATCAGCTTGATTATCACACAAAAGCTTTACTGGAAGTAAGGTCTTCAAGCCAAACTTTGCTAACAAATGGTTTATCCACAAAACCTCATAAGTGGATTGTGCCATGGCCCTGTATTCAGATTTGGCAGTTGATCTAGACACAACGCTTTGTTTTTTACTTTTCCATGACACTAGGTTTCCTCCAACAAAGACACAATAACCTGTAGTGGATCTTCTATCAACTTTGGATCCTGCCCAATCAGTATCTGAAAAGCATTCCATGCGAGTATACCCATGATCACTGTATAGAATACTAAGTCTAGGAGTCCCTTTTAGATAACATAAGACTTGTTCCAAAGCTCTCCAATGTTTAATTGTAGGTTCTGACATGAATTGGTTAATGACACTGATTGCAAAAGCAATGTCTGGACGAGTCCTTGCCCCAAGATAGTTTAGTTTTCCAACTATTTTTCGATACCTTTCTGTATCATCGAAGAGATCACTATCATCTTTTGTGAGATGCTCGTTAGGAACCATAGGTGTGC
>CANXYI010158648.1:0-5000 GCA_948208565.1 Hura crepitans
AATTGGATTGCTAACCATCCTATCAAAACCAAGGTCATCTGACACTAAACCCCAATCGAGATGTAGATATAAGAATGTGTGGACCCGAGGTTTATCAGTGCTAAAGTAGGTAAATCAAGGATATGAAATGTACCTGCTATAACATTAGTGGCCTCTACCTCTTCTCTAGCTCTTATGGCAAATTGCCTTATTGGAGTTCTATTTGTTGTCTTGTCTTTCTGACTAGCCCCAACTCTACTTCTTGTATCTCTTTTATCCTACTTCTATGAAGAAACATAAGGTTTTACTAGGCAATCTTTCTAAAAATGATCTCTGGAGCCATAACCCCAATAAGATCTTGGTATGAGTCTCCAACATACCCCTAGATATCTCCCATGGTAGGTCTTATAAGCATGTGTCATAGCACTACTTGTAGTGGATTTAAGAGCACCCTAAGTCTGAGTCTATGCTCGAATCTATGTTTTAAAACCTTATCCCGACCTCTGTGATCTATTTGACTGCTTGCCTTGATAATGTCTGGACTAACTGCTCTTATGCTTCTTATTAGATGTATACCCAGAAGTACCTTACCCAAGTCCAAAAGATCTCTTCTTGAAGCTGTCCTGCTTCTATTTTAGCTCATTCACCATTTTTGTAGTGTGACATGCTGCTACCAAGGCTGAAAAGTCTAAGATTTTCATAAGAGCAACATATTGCATAACATCTAAGTTCAACCCCTTCTTAAACTTATTATATTGGTCTTCTTCTATCTCAACCACTGCCTTTGCATATTGGCTCAAGTGAGCAAATTCCTTCTCATACTCAGATTGTTTTGTGCCTTTGCCTGAGATTCATGAATTCTTGGTCTAGGTAGTGCCTAGTGGCGTACTTTTTCTTAAATTCCTTCAAAAAGAAATCCATATGATATCTGCAGCTGTCTTGTGTTTAGTGATCGCTTCCCACCATTTCAATGCTTTTTTAAACAACATTAAGGTGGCACATGCAGCATACTCATCTTATAGGCATCGTAATTGTTACATAATACGGATCATCTAGTCCAACTAGTATTCAGCTCTATTGGACTCATCTAACTCTTCCCCCTTAAAGAATTCAGCTTCATTCTTAATTAGCCTCTTCATATAAGTCCTTTGAAATGCTGGCTATTCTTATGGCACTGGATATGGAATAACTTGCGCATTAGCAACTGTAGGAGCAGTAGCCATTGTCGCTTACCTGACAAAATCTAGCCTCCTCTCCAACCAAGTAGGTAAAGCTTGCTATCTAGAAATAACATGTCTAGCATCACTGGGATTCATATACTTAGGTTGTGCCTTGCCTTGTCCCAGGGTAGAAGGAGCATGACTTTCTACCCCTTCTTCCTTACTAAGCATAACACTACTACTCATATCCTATACCTATAGGCAATAGAAATAGATTATAAGCCAAACATGTAATAGTATTTGATGTAAATATATTACAACTCCTAAAGTGCTCTTATGTAACCAATAGGTCTAAAGGAAACCCCAATCGGATGCTTTAATACCACTAAGTGTGGCACCTTCCGCCCGATCCATACACTGAACCCGAATGGGGGACACACGCATACAAAATGATATCTAGTTCCAATATCCAAAATCACTTAAAATTTAAAACTTTTATATAAGAAAACATTTTTTGACTCAAATATGAAATAAAACATTAAAACATTTTTGGCATGCAAACTGAGGTAAACATTGGGTTTATCATGTCAAAAATTCGGTAGCATAACAGCTATACCGGGACACTTTCCCAAGTTTTTACCTACTTAAAAACACTTCTATAACATCAATAAACTCATGTCCAAACTCCAATGGGTCCTCCTGACCCTTCAAACACAACATAAAATACAATGAGCCTCAGGCTCTCCATAGTCAACATTCTCACATGCAATCTCATATATCATCACACAAACATGCGAAAAGCAAAAAAACAAAATCAATAGTTATAATATTTGAGTACAAAAATCTACTGCAAAATGCAGATTAGACCCAATCCCTTCAGGATCACAAAATCTCCTTAACTATTAACCATTACAATTACATCACATCACTTTTACAAAAAAGTACAAAAATATCCACACAGGGGTTATCTTCATGTCTCTTAATATGCAGAAGCTTTAGCTCTAATCTACTACCCTGTTACCTATGCATCACAAGCAAGTAATGCACTAAGCTTTTGCTTAGTGGTGTAATCACTTTAACTTGTAAAAAGCTTAGTTTTAGCATGCCTATATATACACACAAGCCATTTTCGGTTTTAAAATCACAAACATGCAATTATGATGTCTTATATACAAACATGCACATTTCAAGTGTAAACAATACATTTTGATATCATACTTACTAAGGCATTATATAGACATTAATTAACCACCATTTAATTAATGTAATACATTTCATATATAAAATCATGATCTTTACAACATTTTAATCACCATATCATAATAATGCATTGCAAGGAATATTATCATGTGTTTTTCAAGTCATAATATCCTTATTCACTCAAGGACTCATTTCCACATCATAATCAGAATTACACCAATTATAGCTATATAAAGATAATAATCATATTTAAGTACCTTAAGACTGATTTTATGTCATTCAGCCTAATCATATCCATATGTCACATATTATGCCATTTAACATATAATTCCAAAGTATGCATTTTTTAGTCATTTTAATTGTTTAACTTTTGCCTATATTAATAAGACAACTAACCAAGATTAGATAACGAAATTACTTAGGCTCGAAGGCACTCGTACCTATAGGTATGTATACTTAGGCCTAAAGGCTCTCATATCCATAGATGCGTATCACTTAGGCTTGAAGGCTCTCACATCTGCAAATGCGTATCATTTAGGCCCGAAGGCTCTAATACCCTTAGGTATGTAAATCTTAGGCCCGAAGGCTCTCATGCCTATTGGCATATAATCTTTGGCCTGAAGGCTCTCACATCCTCAAATACATAATCAAACTTAGGCCCATAGGCTCTCATGCCCATCGGCACATAAATCAATGACCCACAGGTGTCATACTTAAAGGTATACTAGCAGTTGCTACAATCCTAGTTGACGGGTCAACCCATCCAAACTAGGTTGTCTAACTATATAGGCATCATTAAACATGTTAATATGTGTCGAATTAACCAATTTCACTTTTTATATTATTATATTACTTAAAAACACCATTGGCCTCATTGCACTTATGCATGGCCTACATATATACACTTGGCCAAATTAGACTTATTGATGTCCATTACTACATATAGGATCCATTTCCTAGGTGTAATGGTATTGGAACACAAAAACATAACATCATGCCAAATCAAAACCCAAATATCAATTCAAACAATCATTTCATAGCAGTTTTGGATATTTACCTTTAATGGTTATACATTGCCTCATCATGCATTTATAACACATATATATTCATTAAATGTCAAAAATCTATATTGAACATATTGGCATATCACATTCATGCACATACGATACTTTCTAATTGACAAGAACATCTACGCACACATTGGCGCACTTATCGATTAAAGTAGGAATAATGTCGCACATTTAAGCATCAAGTCATTCCGTGGCATTCTATTATACTTTACATCCATTATACATGTTCCAATCATATAATAACTATAGGCACACATTTCTAGGCATACGACACACAACATTGCGTAATCAGTTTTTAACTTGTATAATGCATTTATAAGCTTAATATCAATATTCTTGCGATACCATCATTTGTAATAACACTAAACGATCACATATCATGCTTGCATAATGTCATTTATCATAAATTTCTACTTATAGCATTTATTTCATTTTTTAGGCATTAAATTCCATTTATTACTAATATGGACATAAAACACATAATAAATTAAATGCAATTTTGCATAATATAAGGTGATTACAAATACCAAACAAGGTCATATGAGACACCTAAAGTTGGCCTAGGCCTGCTCCTTACCTCGGGAGGCTTAGGTCGATGTATTGCCTACAAATATAATAAGGTACAAAAATAAAAAATTAATATAAAATAATATGAGCTTATATATGTGCTCTATAACACCCAAGGGACCCATGAAAAATAAAATTAGTGGAAAAGAAGAACTCGAGAGTCGGGAGTTACTATTCGCCTTGAGATTCTTCTCGATTTTTCCCTCGAAATACTCTGCCGATCTCGATGATTTTGGTGTCCATAGACTCGTCTTGGGACCCTCTTCAATTCGAGTATAGGCTTGTAGAGTGGGTTATGCCAAGTAGGAAGAAATTAACAAGGGAGAGAGAGAGAGGGAGCCCACAATTTTTGGTGGAGGGAAGAGGGGTGTGTGGTGTGTTTTGGTGTATATGGGGAGGAAATAAGAATTTCCCCTTTTATACTTTTCACAAAATAATTTTTTCTTTCTTTGAAAAATTATTATAACTGATAAAAATGTTAGTTTTTCCCTATTTCTATCCCCAAAATTCCATTAATCCAAGCCCTAAATCCTCCCAAAATCTCGAGCCTAAATTATGACAATAACTTGAAAAATTAATACATTTTATGTCCCAAAAATTGGATAAAAATAGTTCTCGAACTCAAAAAATTCTGATTCCAAAGCCATTGGACTATTTAGAATATTTGAGTATTAGGTTGTAACTTTTTCGGATTATTTTGAGCAACTTTTTATTTATTTTATGGTTCAGCTTTGCCTATGGCACTATTCATAAAACACTATTATAAAATCTTAATTAGCATTTTTAACCATCTGAATGACTTCAGGTTGGCTTCAAATTTTGCCCAAGATTCTCTTGTAATTAATACTCCCCGTCAGTATGCTTAGTATGACTCAAGTTTTGGGAAGCACTATTCATCCCAGGAAGTACTATTTACGAGAGTCAGGATTTTTAGGTCCTTATATCAATAGTAGGCAGTGAAATAAAATTTAGATATGAGGACATTTATTTCAATAGATATAGAATGTATGATAAGCCTTTATAA
>CANXYI010158648.1:7500-10632 GCA_948208565.1 Hura crepitans
TAAAACTCGTGGTTCTTGAAATTTAATTTGCTAGAGTTAGTTTCTCTGAGTCATATCATTCTACTTGATTTTAGAAGGTTCCTTCCTTTTATTTAGGAAAAGAATCTTCTATTGCTAATATTTTTTTTTAATTTTTTAAAAAAGTGGTCAGGCTTTTAGTATTCTAACTTTACCCACCCCCAGCTTTCTTGATTAAATCACATTATTTACTTCTGAACTATTAAAATAGGGATATATATACTCTCTCTTTTTAGATGATTATGAAAACAAACAATTTTAATTTCAAAGAATCTTATTTTAAGGAAAATGTTTTGATATTCTTATTTATAAGGTATATCGAAGCTGACAAACTTTAATTAAAAGAGGAAATTATGACTAACTATTTGTTGGCTAATTTTGATATCAATTAAGTTTTTTTTTATTTAATTCTTCTAGAAAGATAAAGTTAGAAAACATAAAATGAAATTTGTAATTTGATAAAAATTGTTTTATTTGTAGATGATAAATTTTATTTTTATTAGTTTAATAAAATGGTGGACTAGCCTTTTATGAAAATTACCAATGTAGATTGTAAAAGATATATGGATACAATAGATTTAAAAGTCTTAATGAAATCTTGTTTAATGTAATGCTATTGATAAGTTTCAATTAATGTGGAATAATGCATAAAGTTCATGAAGTTCTTGATGTATTGCCAAGGAAACTCCCTATTTAAATCTAAATTTAATAAAAATAGCCAGATTACTAAAAAGGATAATTAATAGATATTCATGAATGACATGAGTTTCTTTTCGTTTAACTCATTCTTGCTAACTCTTGTGGACCTTGATACCTTATGCCTCATAATCTTCATGAAACTTAATTCTTGAGAAGAAATGTCACATTTTTATTACTTTTTATTTTCTTGACTTTTACTTTCTAAAATTGCTTTATTTGTGATCATAGGCTCTAATTTACCTCCTGTATGGTATTTGTCATCTTTAGTTTTGATGACTTGATCATAAGCATCCAAATCTTTAATAGAGTAAACCTTGACAATTCTTTGAGCTGAAGAGAAAACTTTTTATTTTTGATATTTATACCCTATCCTCTTAATTTCTTTGAAATGATTCCTCTTAATGTCTTAACTTCTAACTTTACACATCTTTGGGTTTTTTTCCTACATTATTTAGTAGGAACATTCCTTGTTTTGAAAAGAAATATTGACCACATAAATTTTCTAGTGATCTAAGCACTTGCACTTCTATAGTTTTTCTAATTTTATTGTCATTCCTTACAATTTCCATGGTAAAATCTCCATACTTTTATTTTAAGATTTTTAGTCTTAAGTATCATTCTCTTATAACTCCTTGAACCACCCTCAATTATAAGATTGATTAAATAAAGATTTTGTAACATCAGAGTTAAAGCTAACCAAATTTCCCACACATGTCAATCTATTTGTTAGAAATGTAAGAAACTTGTACTATTTAAGCAACGTTGATATACTTTTTCTTCTATATTAGAATTTCGATTGGAGCTTTTCAAGCACACCGCTTGTTGATTGATTATGAAAAATATTAATTGTGTTTGAATATAATTTTTATTACTAGTAAAAAAGAATGGATAATCTCCCTTTTTATTTAAGCTAATATCCTACTCTCATCTAATGAGTTCTATGCTAAGGTTTAATTTGAGGAAGATATATATATGACTAATGTTGAATGCTATTATAGATGGTCCAAACTGTTGAAGGTGTGATGGCTTCAAAATTGATGTTTTTAGTAGGAATAGTTCTGTTTGACCAATAAATGCTCAGCCTTTTACTTTGATTATACTTGATTACAAATTCTCCCATTTGCCAAAGGCTTGATAAGCTAAGATTTAATTCATACTAATCTAAAGCATAACCTTATTATTATCATATGTAAAAGTGCACATTCAAAAATATCTACTTTTACTCTTTAATATGTGTCTTTTAGAAAAAAAACTCATCATGTAATATCATATTTTAAGAATTCAAATAATTTGATTCACACAAAAAAGTTACTAAGGAAAAGCATAACATAAAAAAAAATTGATGGCAATTTGGGTATTTTTAATGTGTATAAAAGAAGGGATACATACAAAGGTATATAAGAGAAATTTAATGGGATTTGAGTATAGGGAATTTGTGTTAAAGTTTTTTAAGTTTTAGAGGTTATTTAGGGAAACACATCTATTTAAAAAAAACATGTTCAGTGATAACAATAATAATTTGAAGATATCTTAACAATCAAAAGAATATATCAAATTGTGTTGCCCTTCTTGTCTGAACATCCTCTGAATTATATCTTGCTGGAATACCTTCGAACATTTAAATTTTTCTTGGATTGTAGTTTTTATTTCATCCTTTATCATGGCTAGTTGTGTCATGCTTTATCATTTTGGGAAATGAATTCTGACTCAGAACTTTCCATTCCTTTTGGAATTTCCCCTTTTTTTTAAGACCTTAATCACAAAATTGATTTTGGACATTTGTTTCTTATATTACCCTATTTAGATATCCTTATTAAAAAATGAACAAGCTTTAACTCTTTATTTCACAAACACTTGATGATTAGTCTATAATTTGCCTATCTCATCTTGATATGGCACTCATGTTAACCAAAATTTTTTGTATTTGTTCATCATTTTGGATGCATTCTCTTCAATAACCAACCCTTATTTTCTTTACAAATTTCAAACTTTATCCTTTTTCTTTTTATTTTATTTCTTTTTTTTACCATTTTTATTTTCTTTTTTTCAATAGAAGTATCACCTTATTCATTCTAACTCCTTTCTCATAACTATGATAACATTCTTTTTCATAATTTGAAAAACTGTATGATTTGATATCTTTATCTTGATAATTCATTTGATTTTTCCTAATAGTGTTGTGATAATATCCTTGTTGTTAACCGGTCCTTTGGGATTTTCTGACTAACCATTTTCTCTTAATTCCCTAATTTTTCCTTGATTCATTTTCTTTATTAATCAGCCTAGTGGGGTTCACTTCTTATATGTTTAGAGGGTATTTTTATGAACAAGGCTAACCAAAGAAAGAATGAAGAATAAGAAAGAACTTTTAATGATAAGTCTTCATACTTTACCTACCTATTTCTTTTTTTGAAA
>CANXYI010158720.1:0-10761 GCA_948208565.1 Hura crepitans
CCATAAACTATGATTTCACAAGAGAAAGCCTATGTAAGCCAATTTAAATGCTTTAACTATTCTTAAACTCAAAGAACAACTATTGGAATTTAAGGGGGCATAAAGTAAATAATGGAATTCACTTACCTCTATCACTTGAAGATCAAATTGCCACTATTCCAAGGCTACTAGCATCAATTCCAGCCCTAAGATAACTTTCTCCCTTGCTCTCCAAGCCCTTCCTTTCCCCAATTCACCTCAAATCAAATCCATGCATGTCCCCATAGAAGTTAGGCATCACTAAGAAGCACTTCTAGCCAAGAAAACTAAGAAAATCCAAAGGAGAAGCATGAAAACTGACCTTGGCTACTTGCTTGATTACTTTTAACCCCAAAACCTTTGGTGATATTTATCTCCTTGTTAGAAGCTCCTTTTCTAGAAATTCAAATTCTATCAAGTCCATGACATTGCAAAGAGAACTTAAGAAGAACAATGATGAATTTTGGTGGAGGGATGAGGGAGATATAGCCAGAGGAAGTAGAAGATGGCATCAGGTTTTTTTTGGGTAGCTTGAACCAGGAAATTTTGGAGAATTCTTTCTCCCAACTGAGAGCTCCTTTCCCTCTAATTATTTTTTCCATAGTTCAGCAATAGGCTAACTTGAATTTAGCAACTAGAATTATGAATTTTGGGTGAATGATGAAAGAGATATGGCCATGTTCCCTTGCTAAGGCGTCACTGCCTAGACAGTAAGGGAGGAATTTGCTCTCTTTTGTTTTAATTGTAATTTCCACTTGTCAAAGGCCCTAGGCTAGCTGGCAAGCATAGGAGTGGGCCCCACAGCCACTCGAGCCATCCCAAAATGGCTTGATCTTTTAGAAAGATTCAAAAATTCACTAAAATTCACGTGGACCTTAAAAAATTACAACATTTATTTTAAAATTCACCTTTTAATCCCCTTTACCTGCTCATAAATTTTTGTGGCCAAATTCCATCGATAAAGTAGTTTTTTAGATTGCCTCAATTTATGCACCAACCTCAAAAATTACAAGAATTTGCAAATAACCTCGAAATCCAAAAAATTCTTTAACCGATGGACTAAATGAAATTTTTAAGCTTTAAGGTCCACTATTTTCGAGTCCGTCCAAGCACATCCCGAGTCAATCCCGGCCCGTAAAATTTTTATTGCATCGAGGGGTAGTTTATAGTCCGAAATGAATTATGGGTTCTACTAAATTTTTAAATTTTGTTCTCTTCATAATATTAGAGCCCCTCTAAGTTTCATGTCTAGTGTTATTGCCTTGGTTTATGTGCAAGTGACCTGACACCCCGGGCACACTTCCCGAACCTAATGGCACTATTCATGAAGCCTCAAAGCATGGGCATTATAAGAGGACATTGTTTATAAACTATATTCATCATCACACTCTGCCTAATTAGGTTGCTCACTTGAATGTCTAAGTCCATGGGCTCTATTTCTAGTCCCCTATCTCATGCTTGTGTGGTACAAATATAGGAATATGTGGAACTAGGATCTATTAAAGCTAACATAGGCACATCAAACAAGCAAAAAAGTACTAGTGATAACTTTTGGTGCCTAAGCTTCCTCTCATGCACGGATAACATACTACTGTGCTAGAGCTTTAGCCTCAAATCTCATCCTCTGGCTACTACCCGGCTACCCCTATCTCATCTATATCGGTCTTTTGCTGGGTGCTATTGTAGCTGATGCCTAGGTCTTTATAGCTTCGAGTTGCCTTTAAGGATAATCTCGCTGGAAGTGGTCTCAAGACCCATATATAAAGCACTTTCCTTTTCTATTCTACCAGTACTACCCCCAATATCTCCTATTACAACTCCCACATGTCAAGAGTGCACTTCTGGCTATAGACACTAAGGCACTTAAGGCCTGCTGTGATGATCAAAGCCTAGGAGGGGTAGCCTAACCTCACCTTATGGGTAGGGCCTACCTCTAGGACTGCTATCCCGATTGCCTCTGGGATGGTTGCCTAGGCTAGAACTCCCTCTGTCTCTTACTTTTTCTTGGAGCTAAACTCACCTGATCAGCTACAAATGGTCTTTTCTTTTGAAATAGCTCCCTCTTTTCCTACATCATGTCCTCTATGTCATAAGCTATAGCCACTAATGCTGAAAAATCTCAAATCTTTGTGGTGGCAATCTACATCTACAGCTCAACATTAAGGCCCTTTTCGAACCTCTTACAGCATTCTTCCTTAATTCACAAGAACTCCTTAGCATATCTACTCAAGTAGGTGAAGTCCTTCTTGTATTTTGACACTGATCTCCACCCCTATTTCAAGTCCAAGAATTCTTATCTCCTTTTATCCTTATAGGACTCTAGAATGTATCTCTTGCAAAACTCCTTCAAAAAATACTCCTAAGTGATCTCTATCACTGCCTTTCTTCTCTTTGTTTTATCCCACCAATGAAAGGCTTCTTCTTGGAGGAGAGAGTGGTACATTTCAGGCTTTCTTCCTTTATGCACTCCATTTGTTCTAAAATTCTCATCGTCCACTCTAACCAATATTCTACCCTCATAGCATTATCCTTTCTTGCACCAAAGAAGTCTATTGCTCCCATCTTTTTCACCCTTTCCAAGTAAGTTTTCTATAATGCTACTTGAGGTGGTAGAGGTAGAGTGAGAGTTTGAGGCGGTGGACTAGTAGTGGGTCCAACAGTTTTACTATTTGCTACAATAATGCTAGTAAAGCCTAAGCCTAGGGTTATGGCTATAGTGGTGGCTAATAAGCAGCATCACTCGGCTTTGGTGTAGCTGTACTCACTTCTAGACCATGAATGGTGGTGGAAGCATGACTAGCCACATCCTCGCCCCATTTCAGTAGGGTCTGTTCACTCATGGTGTATAACTGTATAGAAAAAAACTTACCAACTTCATGCAATGTAGCTTTAACACAAATATAGAATCCTAGACCTTAGCACTCATAGTATGCCTAGAAATGCCTAAACCCACATTTGATACCACTAAATATAACAACCCCTACCTATTCGCAAAGGAAACAGACAAAGAATGCTACTTCTCATAGGTCCCCCATCCTTAAATTTCCTCAGGCCTCATTCATTTAACACTTATCAACTTAATTCTTATGAAGGCATGTTATCCTTGTATTCCCCAAATTATTAGATAATATCCTTCAATACTGACTAAATTAGACTGATAAAACCCTAATTTAGGTCAATTATTCATTTGATAGAAATTTGGGCAGCATAATGACTACTTAGGAGAAAAACTAAAAAATTTTCCTTGCATAAAAATACTTCTATAATAATCACTAACTCAAACCTCAACTCTTAGACCTTTTTGGTCCTCCAAATCAACCATCAAACACAGTCACACATCAGTCATAAGGTCTCAGACCCATAGTTCTCAAATAAGAAAACAAGCATACATTTCTATCACAAGATCATATATACCCAAGCCATGCAGTTCAAAGTTATAAAATCCATACATATGTCCATAATTTACATCAACTCACTAAGTCTAAGTCCATCAATATACATGAGTGTTGTACTACAAATAACCATTAAGGTACAAAATATATACCTAAAAGACTCAATAGCACTGTAGTTGGTAAAGTTAGGTAGCTAACCCCATCACTAACCTACACATCGAAACACCGACATGATGAGTATACACTCAGTGGTGGAATTGATACAATAAATGCATGTCATGAGCATATTCACACACATAATGACACATGCATAGTCAAGCAACCACTATGATCATTTCCATGTAGTGTTATTATTATTTTCCTATTTATGTGCTATAATTCACAATGCCTTGTCATGCAAGTAACTTGTTGGTGTTCTATCCGATCAAGTTAATTATTTAAATTCATATCTTTATTCAATTGCCATCATTACAAATCATATATTATTATATTTATTTAAATACAATGTCATTTAGGCCTATGATAGATAGACCACACTTTAAGACATCGAATAGCGAGATCTATGTTGTGTATTGGCACATATTTGGGCCTTGGTAGCTGCACCTACTTAATTCCATAGTAGGGATCAGTTCACTAAAACCTCCCAATACCGGACTGGCAGATAGCAGGGATTAATCTATGGACTTCCCAATATCTATAAGTGGGATAACAGAAATTAGCCCCATGGGATCTCCTAATACCCTAATCAACATCTCTAATACAACATTAGTGGATAGGAAGGATCAACCCCATGGGACCCCCCAATATCCATATAAGGCCAATGGGCAGCAAGGATCAGCCCATGTAGACCTCCCAATACCCGAGTGTGCAGGGTTAAACCTCAAAACCTCAGTAGTTGCACCCGCCATCTCATTAACCAATAGTGGCCCCGAAAGACCAACCTGCCTAGTAGTTGCTAACTCCCTAGTTAACTGGTAAACCTATCTAGTAGGTGTTTAACTGATGGGCTATGTCACTATTCATTCTCAGTTATTTTGTTATTACTCATCTTTTATCTTATGTCATGTCACTAGCAACTTATACTTTCATTTTTAATACATTTATACACTTTTTTCCATTTTAGGTCACTTTTCGCAAAATCACTATTCATTTGGTCATTTTCTTATGATCATGATTTCCATGTCTCTATTCATGCCAACTATGAATTCCTTATTCTTCCAACCATTTTGTCTCAATATCATTATTAGCTCATTTATCATCTTCATACCATTGTTCTCACACATAATTAATCACCCTTTTAAGTGCCATTCCAAGTATCAAAATTATACATCAATTTAGGTCATAATTTCCCAGTCTACCATTCAACACATCTTATAATTCTCATTCACATTCCTAGCCTAATTTTTTCATCTCATTTCCATGTCAATGCCATACCTAACATGACATACACATGTACACACATTACATCATATACATGTACACCATTTGTTCAAGTCATGTATACACACTTACACCTATTTTCTCTTACCCAATTCATGCATACAAGGTTATTTTCATGCCATTAACATAATTAAGTCATTCATTTACATCAATTCCATGAAAAAACATGGTTTTTACCAAAACCATACACACTCACACACACAATTTCATACAAAATCACATGCCATGCATAAATTGTGTCAAGTCCATATACCTCACACCCCTTTTTCCACCACTTTAAGGTCTTAAATGGGATTCTCCTTTAATTCCTTCTCTTTGACCTAACATAACCAAATTTTTCTTTAGAAAAATTCCTAAAAACTCTATATAACTCCAAATTGAAATATAAAACCATAGAATTTCTTAAAATTACCTAAGCTACCTAAAATAAAAATAAAAATTAGGATAAATTCACTTACACCCAAATTTGGCACTATTCACTAAATATCAATATCTCACTTTCTAGCCTTCTTTTTTGATATCTATCAGTTGGATTAGCTTCTAGAGACTGTGGAGGTCAAGAAGCATATAAAATTTAGGAAAATGGGCTAGAACTAAGGAAAACGTGAAGAAAAAAATAGGGGAGTGAGAAAGTGCTTATAGCATTGGCCAAGGGAGATTGAGAGGGGTGGAAGGAGAGTTTGGCACATGTCGCACCCCCATATGTGCACAACCTTTTATATTAGTAGGGTGGATGGCTCGGATCATGCCACGTGGTGATCTAACGGTCTATTTTCTCGTTATTTTCATTTAAACTTTAGAAATTCATAGAAATTTCTCTAAACCTCTAAAATACTCATTTCAATTTTAAAAATCCTCAATTAGTGCCATTAAGAGACTTGTAAAATTTCAAGTCAAAATTCCATCAACAACTATGGTTACTATTCACCTATTAAAATAAGATATTCTAAATAAATATCAGATGGTCTCAAAAAATTAAAATTCCTTCACCATCATGTAGATTAGAACTTTTAAAGTTGAGGGCATGGCATTTTCAAGTCCATCCGGGCACATCCCAGGGCTATCCTGGCATAACCACATTTTATGTCACTATTCACTAGTTCTTAACCAGTAATGATTTATTAGTTCTACTAAATTTTTAAATTATTTCATTTTGTCCATTTTCTGGCTTGTCAAAGTTTTATGACTAATACACCCTTTTCTGGCCTTATTAAGGTGCCCCAACTCACAAAGAGCACTATTCATGCCATAGAGGTACTATTCATGAAACTTTGACTAATGGGCATTACATTTTAAGCTCAAATTCACATACCTTGAACAGTCTACTCCTCACTTTAACACTTATCAATGCCTTGTTTCCCTTGAATCACTTTTTCTCCTACACATATTGAATTTTATCTTAGAAAAATCCTTAAAATTTCTACAAAGCTCTAAATTCAATTCTAATTACATGAATAGCTTTAAAATCACTCATAGTCCTCATAACAAAAATAAAAAATTGAATTTCTACACTTTCAAATCTTGGTAACACTATTCACCAATGTGTAAATTCTCTTTCCTTAAGCTACCTTTCCATTTTTTATCACTTGGAATTATTAAATTAGATTTTAGAGGCTAAAATTGATCTATTATTCATGAAATTTGGTGGAGAATTTAAGGAATTAAAGAAGAAAAATGGATGGGAAGCTTCAATGAAAATGGCATCAACCATAAAGGGCAAAACAAAGAAGATAAAATCTTTATGGCACATATGGGCTTCCAACCTGTGCTAGCCCATATAAGTGGATGATTTGTGGGCCCTATTCACTTAATGCACCATTTTTATGACTCGTTTCTTCTCTATTTTCATTTAAACTTTGAAATTCCAAATTAATTTTTCAACAACTCCAAAAATTATATTTTAAATGCCAAAAATTCTCATTCATGCCTATTAAGGGCCCCTTAAAATTTTAAGTCAATAATTTATAGGCAAGTCGAGTTACTATTCCTCTATGAATTCTAAAAATTTTGAATAAATACTAAACAACCTTAGAATATCAAAATTCTATCTCCAATAGACTCATTGGTATTTTTTACCTTTATGGTACGCCATTTTCAAGTCCATCCAGACACATCCCAAAGCATTCCTGGTAAAAACCCCTAACTAATATCACTACTCATTATTTTATAGCCTGTTATGATTTATTGGTTCTACTAAATCTTTTAATTATTTCATTTTATTCATTTTATAGCCAATTAAAGTTTTATGGGAAGTACCCTTTTTAACCATGACACATGGTCTCGATATCTCGAAAGCACTATTCATGGCTCGAAAGTACTATTTATAAAATTAAGTTTCACGAGCATTAGATTTCTTTCCCTCTTAATAAATTTTGTCCTCGAAATTACCTGAGGAAAACTAGTGTGGATGCTGTGCTTTCATCTATTCCTTGCTCTCCCATGTTGCTTCCTTTATATTATAGTGCTTCCATATCACTTTCACTAGTGGTATGGTTTTATTTCTCAATTCTTTGACTTCTCTATCTAACACTTGTACTAGTTCCTCTTCATATGTCAAATCTAGTTATACTTGCACTTCCTCTATAGATATGACATGTGAAGGATTAGATCAATACCACTTCAACATTAATACGTGGAATACATTATGTATTTACTGCAATTCAGATGGCAATGCTAGCTGATAAACCACTGGTCCCACACGCTCTGTGATCTTGTATGGACTAATGAACCTTGAACTCAATTTCTTTTTCTTACCAAATTTGAGAATCTTCTTCCATGGTGATACTTTTAAAACACTATGTCATAAAATTCATCCTTAATATCTCTTCTTTTCAAGTCCGTATATGACTTTTGTCGATCAGTGGTAGCTTTTAACCTGTCTTTTATAACTCTTACTTTCTCTTTTACATCTCTAACTAAATATGGTGCCATAAGTTTACTCTCACTAGCTTCACTTTAACAAAGTGGAGTCTGACACCGTCTATCATACCATGCCTCATACGATGCCATACCTAACTAGCCTAATAGCTATTATTATAGGCAAACTCAGCTAGTGATAGATATTGATCGCAACTTCCTTTAAACTTAATTACACAACTACGTAACATGTCCTCTAGTACTTGTATCACTCGTGCTAACTATCCATCAGTCTATGGATGGAAAGCTATACTAAAGGCTAATCAAGTTCCCAAAGTATCTTGTAACTTCTTCTAGAACCTAGAAGTAAAGCGTAGATCCTAATATAATATTATAGTCACTGGCACTCCATGTAGTCTTACAATCTCTTTTATATATATATATAGCTGTGCTAGCCTATCCAATGAATAGTCCATTCTAACTGGAATGAAATGAGTTGTCTTGGTTAGTTTGTCCACTATCACCGATACAGCATCGCATTTGCTTCTTGTCATTGGCAATCCCATGACAAAGTCCATAGTAATCTTTTCCCACTTCCACTCTAGAATTGCTATAGGATGTAACAATCCAGATGGAGCTTAATCATTAGCTTTCACTTGCTAACATGTCAAACATTTAGCCACATAATCTGCCACATCTCACTTCATTCCTGACCACTAGTAATATGGTTTCAAGTTTAAATACATTTTCATTCTCCCTGAATGCATAGCATATAGAGCTTTATATGCCTCTTGCAATATTTGCTTCCTCAATTCATCCATATTAGGTACACAAAATCTATCATGATATTAGAGGCATTCATCCTTCTTAAGTTCAAAGACAATAGTCTTCCCCTTTTTAACCTTACTTATCAATTGTTTATTATGTTCATCCTATTTCTATGTTTCTTTTACTTGTTGCCCAAATTCAAGTTTCACTTGGAATTCTACTAAGATCACATTATCTAGAGTATATTCTACTCGAGCATTCACAGATTTCATGGTAGTAATAAACTTCCAACTCAAAGCATCTATAACTATATTTGCTTTTCCTAGATGGTAGTCAATCAAGCAGTCATAGTCCTTTATCAACTCCATCCAATGTCATTGTCTCATATTCAACTCTTTCTACATAAGGAGATACTTCAAACTCTTGTGATCAGTGTAAATGTAACACCTCTCATTATACAAGTAATGTCTCTATACTTTTAAAGTAAACACTATTGTAGCCAATTCTAGATCATATGTCAGGTAGTTCCATTTATGCATCTTCAATTGTCTCAAGTCATAAGCTATCACATTTCCCTCTTGTATCAACACACACCCAAGCCCACTATGTGAAGCATCACCATAAATCACAAAGTCTTGCCCTTGTTCGGGCTATATAAGAATAGGCGCTTCAGTTAACATTGCCTTAAATCTATTAAAACTTACCTAACATTTTTTGTCCTAGACAAATTTCAAATCTTTTCTCCATAATCTTGTGAGCGATGCTGCAATCATAGAAATTCCTTTCACAAATCTACTATAATATCCTGCCAATCCTAGGAAACTATAGATCTCTGTCACATTTCTAGGAGGCCTCCAGTCCATCACAACTTATATATATTCATATATGTCTTTATATATGTACGTACATATCTATGTTCTAATCAATCATGTTTAGTAAGATTAGCAATAACAACTTCAGTGGGAGAATACCCAATTTTATTTAGAGGTGGACATAACTTATGATCCTGTATGTCTTTTTTCCTATCTAAAATTTTAATTCTATTCTATTTTACTCTATCTTTATGAAGAATCTAGGAAGGGCTATGAAATCATAGATAGACAACAAATAAAATGCTTTCTTATAACCTAATTTTAACCTAATATTTGGAATAGGAAAATAAAGAACAAATGAGTATAAGAATTACTTATAAGTATTCACTAGTCCAACTGTGGCTTGCTTATAAAGTCCATATAATATAAGTTTGTTCCCATTTGTAGTATTTTCTTAATGGGTCTTAGCTTTCTCTACATACTCCTCTAATTCCTCTTGCATATCACCCACTTAACTATTAGCCCATTTACACTTAATCTACTAATTTTTGTTTTTCCTTCTTTTTGCATTATAACAGGGCGAGTCTCTAACCATAACCACTACATAATGGGTTCCTAGACACTAAATAAAGGAGAAAGTTGATTTCTATTTCTTAAGCCCATAATCATATCATAGACATAATAAAATGTTTATAGGTTCATTACTAACCTTAAAAAGTGTAATATATAAAAGGATAAATATCTAGTATATTTATATTATCCAAAATGCCAATAGCCTCAGAATTGGTATAGATTAATTTTCCAAAATTTAAGTTACATGCCAATTTAATCAATTCGTGATTGAGCTACTATATAGCAAGTAATTACAACATGATTCGTGATGGAGCTACTATACATCAAGTAATTACAATATGATTCATAATGGAGCTACTATATAACAAGTAGTTAAAAGTAAAGGTAGGAGCAAAGATGCATTTCATTTGGAAACTATGACTTTACAGAGATGTATTTTATAAGGAAATCAAATGAAAAATGCTGAAAATCATAAAGGTTAACTTGTAAATCTGATGTGATGAAGTTGCAGCGATTGGTTTAGTGATAGTGTCGACTGACTAGCAACTCTAAGCTTGGCTTTAAGGATTCTAATTTTTAGGAAATACAATAAAATCTAACCAGAGGAGATGATTTTTAGGCATTGAGTGTAATAGTGGTTGGTTTAGCATAGAATCTAAATGAATTTCACCAACTTGACCATCAAACCTTTGATATGTGGTAAACCCAACCCAAATGAGTTTAATAAGATCTAAAATCTCTTTTTTTTTTTTTGGTTTGGGCTGGGTTGAGCTAGTGATTTGGGTTTGTTTGGATACATTTATGAATAACCTTAGTATCCAGTAGTTGTTTAACTTATATGGGCTAATCTTATTTCTCATTACTTTTCTCTTTCCATTCATTCCAATCCACTTAATGATCAT
>CANXYI010158736.1:0-10388 GCA_948208565.1 Hura crepitans
ATAGAGCTAGTGTAGGTAGTGGAGCAGCAACAATAGATGTATGCCTCAACAAATCTACTATCTCTTAGAGGAGTGCTAGTGAAGCCTGTGCCCATGCTTCTGCTTGTGCTTATAGCTAGTGTGCTAAATCACTCAACATTAGCATGGTTGCACTTACTTTTAGTCTATGTTTGGTGGTAAGAGCATGGCTTGCCACCTCTTCCCCTCGATCCAATGGGGTTAGTTCACTCATTGTACACAACTATAAGAATACAAACAATCAGCCTCATATAGTTTAGCTTTATAGGGTACAGAACCTAAACTATAGAACTTATACATACTAGGCCTATAAACACTTAAACCTACTTTGATACCACCTAATGTAAAATCCCTTACTTGATTCGCAAAGAAACCAGATAGGAGATTCTACTACCCATAGTTCACCTATCCTTTTTCTACCATAGCTGCCATTCGCTTAACACTTATGTCCTTGTCCCTTCTAGAGTTATGTTCTTATTTCTTTCTATATTCTATTATTATGCTACTCTTATAATGTCTATAAACAACTGCTAAAACCATTTAATCAGATAGAAATGCGCTTTACAATAATTTTGGTAGCATAACGGCTACTATAGTTAAAACCCAAAATTTTAAACCTACTAAAACACACTTTTATAATCATCATGATCAATTTCTCAACTCTTAAACCTATCTAGTCTTCTAAAAAGTTAGACAACATTATATCATCTCACCAAAAATATAGGGTCTCAAACCCACATCAATCTATAAGCAAGTACACAGGTATGCATTTACTTAAACATTCATCTAATAGTTTAAAATTATAACCTATAAACTATTATACATAAAGTATATATCTAAACACCTCATTATCTCAAGCCTCACACCTGCTTTAGGAATGAGTGCCCTAGTTCTATATGTATACAAGTGAAAAAAATATACCTTGAGATGGCTAGTCTACTACATTATGCATGCTAAGGTTGAAGAACTACCTCTATTATCTATAAGCTGTGCATCGAAACACCGATACAGTAAGTATAAACTCAGTGCTGAATTTAATGTAATTAATATATGTCACACAAATAAGTATGCAACATTTAAACATAAGGCTTGTCATGTGTGCATGTAGATCTAATTACATGCCGTTTTGATATAGATTTTAGTCTATCTTATTACATTATGGTCAGTGTGTTTAATAATTTAAATAAATTTGTCAAGTTACATCTAGTACATGAAACCATGTCAACTATATCAATAATTCATATTCTAGTCATCACTATTGTAGTTATTTCCATTATTCTATTTTAGGCCTATATTAGAAAGACTATGCTTATAGACTATGTAGTGGCCCACATTTTAGACCTTAATAGTTGCACCTACCTATGTCCAGCTGATAGTAGGGATCAGCCTTATGAGACCTCCCAATATTGAAGTGGTAGATGGTAGGGATTTATCCTAATATATCTCCTTACATCTGTAGAGATAATAGGGATCAACCTTATGGAACCTCTCAATTTCCCAATCATTATCTCAGCTCATATGGATAGCAAAGATTAGCCTTGTTGGACCTCTCAATATCCACAGGTAAAATGGATAGCAAGGATTAGCCCATATGGACCTCCCAATACCCGGGTGAGCAGGGTTCACCAACAGAACCTCTGTGGATACACTTAGCATCTTAATCATATAAGCAATAGCCTAAGAGGACTAAAATCCCTAGCAATTGCTTCTTCCCTAATTGACCAGTTAACTTATCCAATAGGTGTCTGACTAATATAAGTCAATTTCTATTATTAATTTTTTTTATTCACACAGTTATAGGTCATTTCTTAACAATTGTGATATCACTGTAATTCTTTTATTAAGGTGCACACTAGCACTTACACACATCTCCTAGTTATGGGTCACTTTATGAGCAAAACACTATTCATTTGGTCAATTTCATATTTTCTATTCCCACATCATCACTATGAAATCATCCATTCCATTCACAATAATATCTTTGCATACTTATCATTATCATTTCTATATTTCCATGTCATCATTATTATCACATTTACTTGCATCTTTACATCTAATACATTTGTGTACATTCACCTATATTATGCCATACTTTCATACCCAAAATTATTACTTCCACATATATTATACACTTAGCACACATTACCCTATTTTAACCTATATCTTACATATTCACCATCCTTTTATCTTCTTTACCAATTCTTCCATTACAAACACAATTTATGTTGACTTTGTTGTATAATTAACATGTCATCACTTATTACACACATAAGCATATCACACCATGCCATCACACCACATTTAGCCACATCATGAGTATGCACACACACATTATTTTCTTCTATTGTAATCATGCACATAGGTTTCTCATTTCCATTCCAACATAAATACATAGTTAATGTACATCAAACATGCACACGTTCATCAAAACTCACACTTTCATACACACACACATGCATATTTTCAAGCACACATATCATGACACACATAAGTTACACTAAATTCATGTACTTAGGGTGTGAGAACACCCTTTCTCACCACTTTACTCCTTTAAATGGCTTTCCTCACCAATTTTTCTTTCTTGACCTAAACAAACACAATTTGCACTTAGAAAAATTCCAAAAAATTCTACACAATTCCAAATTAAATTTTATCTTTATGGATATTCTTAAAACACTTAAAGCTACATAAAACAAAAATAAAAAGTGAGATAAAAAGCCTTACACTCAAAATTGGCACCATTCACCCTTTCTCAAAATCTCACTTTGTAGCTAATATTCTCTAATTTTGTCACTTGGAATAGCTTATAAGGATTGTGAAGGCAATGATTCATATAATTGTTTATGGGTTTTGGGTGTGTGAGGGGATAGAAAGGAATAAAAATAGAGAGGGGCTTGTATAGAAGGTGGCATCGACCACTTGAGGTGGGGGAGGAAGATAATGATCCTTAGCATATATGGCACTCCCACATGTGCTAGCAAATTTATATTAAGCATATAGATGACTCGAATCACACCATGTGGTGATTTAATAGCCTGTTTTAATCTAATTTTCTTTTAAACTTCAAAAATTCAAAATAATTTTTCTAGACTTCTAAAAATCATGATTCTAATGCCAAAAATCCTTAATAATGTCCATTAAGGGGCCCATGAAATTTTAGGTTAAAACTCTAAAGGAAACTAAGGTTACTATTCACTTGCATAATCTAAAAATTCTAAATAAATATCAAACAACTTGGAATTTTAAAATTCCTTCACCAATAGAGTCATTGGAATTTTGAGCTTTAGGGTATGATATTTTTAAGTCCATCTGGGCACATCCAGAAGTTGTCCTGGCACAAACACATTTAAGGTTACTATTCACTAGTTCTTAGTCTAAAATCATTTATTAGTTCTATTAAAAGTTTTAATTAATTTATTTTCATCATTTTATAGCCCATCAAAATTTTCTAATCAGTATTCCCCTTTTTGACTATCACATAGTGCCTCTTCCCTAAGATACATTATCCATACCTCAAAGGTACTATTTATGAAACTAAGAATTATAGGCATTACATAATTAGGCCATAAACAACTTTACCACTAATATAAGTGTATACAGGCTATAATATTTAAATTTTAACCATTATTAACATATTTCCATTCAATGAGCATAATTTTAATTCAATTATAATCCATATGTACACTTTTATAATTATCATCAAGATGCCTCCATCATTTTGGCCAATCCATCTAATTCACTCACAATCACTATTTTATACCAATACAAATCCACATTAATTTCTAAAAATGCATAGAACATACTATACTCAAAATATCATGCTTTAACTCTATATTACTCAATTATAATGCCATTAAGCAATAACATAGCTTAAACGTCATTATTCCACTACATATTCCAACCTCATGCCTTTACACATGTTCTTCATCATTATGACCATAATATCAAAAGTCCTTACCATATTAGTCATTTAGCCATATCAAAGATCACGTTTAATCACAATATGGTAATGCAAACATACTTTAAATCATTATATCATATAAGTCCCTTATGGCCTAAAATACTCAAAACATGCCATAAACATATTTTCATCTTCAAATTAACTTCACACATCATTACACTTTCATACAATTGCATACCAAACTTAGAGCATTTTATAAGTAACCATTATGTCATAATTAACTTATATTATTTGACATATTAAATACAGTGTAATTTAACCCATTTTAAGATATTTACCAACATCATTATTTCTTTAAATAACTATAAATAGTACCACGAGCTCAAAACATGCACTTATCAATAGTCAAGGCATTTGGCCTCATCCTTAAGAATCGCTACACATGCACATTAATCATCATTGTAACAGTCGTATATTAAGGCTCTATGAATAGTGCTACTAGGTCTAAGAAGTGAGCCGAAGGTGTCGGGTCACTTGCATGAGGATTGAGGTAGCAACACTAGTCATGAAACTTTAAGGGGCTCTAAATTGGTAAAAAAAGAAAAATTTTAAAATTTAATAGAACCAATAATTCATTTCAGGCTATAAGATATTGATCTATGGGGTTAAACTGAGATAGGCTAAGAATTACCCAAAATGTACTCAGACAGACCCAAAAATATCATACCTAGAAACTCAAAAATTCCACTAAGTCCATTGGTGAAAGAATTTTTGAATTTCAAGGTTGTTTGCAAATTCTCATAATTTTTGATGTTGGCATGAAAATTGAGGTAGTCTGTAAACTACTCTATTGATGGAATTTGGCTACAAAAATTTATGAGCATGTAGAGGGGATTAAATGATGAATTTTAAAATAAATGATGTAATTTCTTGAGTTCCCTATGATTTTTAATGAATTCCCAAATTTTCTACCAAAATTAAGCCATTTTGGGATGGTTTGATAGGTCATGGGACTCACCTGTACCATGCCAGCTAGCTTAAGGGGCATTACACTTGTCAAGTACATTTGCCAAGTGGCAAATTCCACTCACAAAAGAAGAAATTTTCTTTTCTTCATTCAACTAAAACTGATGCCATGATAGGGAAAGAACTCTATTTTCATGCTTTTTTTCAAGCTCTTTCCTCTAGTAATTGCTGCCTAAATTCACTATTATATGTTAGGGGAATTATAGAAAAAGAATTACTGGAAAAGGAGTTCTCCAGAATTAATTAAAATCCATCAAAGGGAGTAAGGTTAAAAGGCATTCCAGCAAAGGTAGCAAGCTTTCAAGGTGAGTTCTTTATGATTTCCTTAGGTTTTATGGGTTTTCTAAGGGATTTTAAATAAGAATAGCTGCCTATGACTCCTTTAGACCTAGTGGAATGTGTTTGTATAGTTTTTGAGGGAATTGGAAAGCAAATGGCATGATGATTTGGGGTTAATTTTCATATGGAAAGGGGGTTAGAAATTTATGGAGTTTGAAGGCTTAAATTGAAAGAGTTTTGCTTACCATTGATAAGAGGTAAGTAAATTCAACTATTCACTTCATGGCATATGAATTTCCATGGGTTTTATATAGCCAATGTATGGGGAAAAGCTAGCTAAGTTAACTATAAAGTGTAGTCAAAATAAATTATTGAAGTATATAACCTAATAGAATGATGAAAAAGTGCATGTGTTGTTGTTTATAGAAAAGAAAAGGTACAATGCTAGAACTATATTTGATCGAGAGGTACTTTGCAAGGGTGAGTGTGTGCTTATGGTTTAAAGGTAGTTTTAAAGTGATAAATATATCTCTTGTATTGAGATATATTAGAATTGGTTAAGGGTTGTGTTAATTAGAGCATGATTGTGATGAGTTCTTTTAGTAGTCATGACCTTGTGCAAGTGTGGGCGTAGGTGTGTGTAGTGGTATGATTTTAAGGTGAGTGAGTAACATGTATAAGGAAGTAAACTTAAATAACATGTATATTAGGCCTATAATTTATGGAATGATAGTGTGGCATGTGATAGGATTGATTAGTGCATGAATACATGGGAATCATGTTATAGCTGAGGTATGTGTTACATGTAAACTATCTTAAATGGCATAAAAAGGTGCATGTATGTGCATGAATGTGTTTAGGCTATGGATAAAAGGTTGAATGTATGATAGATACTATGAAAATGCAAGATCAAGGCTAAGGGATAGTTGTACCTAAAAGCTAAGTTCAAGAAAATAACATGAAAACTTTGGCTAGGTGTATATAATGAACATATGTTATCAAGCCTAACATAATGGGCATGACATGGCATAAATAGCTTAACATAATCTAGCTAATTGTATATAATGTGCATGGCATAAAATGAATGTTTGACAAGTATCTTAAAAAGGTAAGTAAAGGCTTAAGAAATGAACTTGAACATTGGCCTAAAATGAGTTATAACTTTGAACTAGAAAGTGAACTTGAAAAATGGCTTATAGTATGCCTACAATATGTGCTTAAAAGGGCTATTATGATGTGATTACATGAAGTGGCATGTATACCTATTATTTGGCCTTTTAAGTGGGCTAATTGATTTTGGCTTTAGGCCTATGGAAAGTATGAATGTGTTAGTGAAAACTCCACTGAAAATGGATGTGAAATGGACCTAAAAATGATTGTTGCAAACTAAGCAAATGACCTATAACTATCTAAATTAACCATTACCTAAATCAATAATTCACATATTTAGTAAATGGACGATAAATAAAGATTAAATGTGAAATGAAATAAGAGATGTTGTGAATTAACTTTTGGTTATAGGAAGGCTTAAAAATACTATTGAAAAATGGCCTAAAATTGTCTAATTATGCCCTTACCAGACTAAGCTAAAATTTAACTATTGAATAAAAATAATATCTATCTATTTTCCACTTAATAATATTATAAGAGGTTAATTAGTAAAGAAATAAACATAAATTGAGGTTATGGCCCATTAGTTAGACACCCATTGGATGGGTTGACTATCAACTTAGGGATTTAGTAGCTGCTACCCTGTCTCATTTTTAGGCAGGGCAGTATAGTGGTCTAGGTCCATTTTGGGGCCACTATACTAGTCTGTTATATAGATAATCATGTGCTTTTACACACTTGATACCATTTACCTAATTATGTGGTGTAATGGCATAGGTCTCGAGGGGCCATTACACTAGTCAATTAGATAAACCAGTTTGCTAGGCAGACTAGATTGTGACATCATTGATCTTTAAATAGGGTTAGTACAGTGGCTAAGGTTGTAGAGGGCCATTGTACTAGTCTATTAGATAGACTACATCATGTTATTTGCACCTTTGGTGCTATGACTTGATCAAGTCGGTGCAGTAGTCGAGGTCTAGAATATGGATCACTACATAATATTTTAATTTCCCTCTTAGTCCAGTGTATTTAAGTGTCATCTATCTCGTCGGGCCTATTAAGTAAATTTAATAAACCATGCATGCATTAATGGGGATGTTATAAAGCAATAAAATGCATAATTTGAAATAATAATTTGAATGGTAATTCAATATGCATGTTTAGGGGCATTTTGGTAATTTTCACAGATATGGACTTTATTGACCGAATAGCTAGATTTTATTAATATTATTATTGAAAAAGCCTAAACTAATAATTTACTTGATTTTAAATGATTAAATAGATGGTTAGCTGACATATACATATGCAAGGGTATTTTGTATTACTGGCCTAATAACTTGAATTAGTTAATAATATCACTGTGTATGCATGAATAAACTATGTGACATAATTTAAATGCTTGAGTTCACCACTGAGTGTTATATACTTAGTGTACCAATTTTAGTGTGCAAGTAATCAAAATTTGCAGACAGCCTTGTAGTGTGTGCAGTCAAGGTTTAGAGGATAGTTTGGTAAGGTAGCTATATGTTTAGTGTACAGATTAGCACTTATGTACATAGGTTGGGAATGGGTACCATGTAAAAGGTTGTATATTTATAATGTGGACTGTGTTTTGTAATAAGTAACTATTACACTATGTTAATATGTGGTTTTTTTATTTAATGCTTGGTATGTGAGCCTGAGGCTCTAAATTATGGATTATCTGATTATGGCCTGAGGTCTATGCTAATAACTGATAGAATGATAGAATGATGATGCCAGGTTGTTTATTTGGGGGACTAGGTCAGTCCAAAAGATGGAATATGAGTTTATTGAAATGTTTTTATAGGTTTCAGAATTTTGGATAGTGATCCAAACAGCTGTTAAGCTGTCGAATTTTAAGATATATCTAAATGGCTATAATTGAGTATTTTCTTTTAGGGCATAAATAGGTTTACATGACTTTAAGTTGAGCTATGAAAAAGGTAGAACTAGTTTTAGAGTTAGGCTGAATCAAATAAAAAAATGGTAAAAGTTAAATAAATGAACTTAAAGGACAATTTCAAGGATAAGTGACCTAGCGGGAAGTGCACCACTTATTGGAATCTAGTAGGGGGTGTCACATTTGGTGGTATAGGTTTAATGTTCCTAGGTACAGTACATGAGTGCAACGATCTAAGGTTATATTCCTTTGAATTGTTACACAGTACAAGGCTAGTTTTACACCTACACTATATAGAAGGCAAGCAATGCTTCAGTACCTAAACCTAGTAATGCTGCATAGTAGCCATAACCATAAGTCCTTAGACAATAGTATATAGAAGCATCTCTTGCTTCAGTACAACAGATAGTTGATTTGCTCAGGCATACTACTATTGTCGCTATTCCACCTCCTTCTCCAACTCTAGTACCACCTCCACCACAAACTCATCCACAGAAAATACCCTTAAAAATATTGAAGAAAATAGGATCTATTGATTTTTTGGGGAGGAAGGAAGATGATGCTACAAGGGCTGAGAACTGGCTATATAGGACATTTAGAATTTTAGAGTAGTTAAAATGTGCAAAAGAAGAAAATTACTAGTGTGCCTATAACACCTATGTTTTGACGCACCGAGAATAATGCCACAGGGTTCGAGAAGTGTAATCGAGGTGCTAGGTCACTTGCACATGGATTGAGGTAGTGACACAGGTAATGAAACTTTGAGGGGCTTTAAAATGATAAAAAGGCAAAATTTAAAAATTTAGCAGAACCAACAATTCATTTCTAGCTGTAAGCTACCTATCGAAGCAGTAAAAATTTTTTGGGCTAGGACTGACTCAAGATGTGCCTAGACGGACTCAAAAATATTAGACCTTAAGGCTAAAAAATTACACTAAGTCCAATGGTGAAAGAATTTTTGAAATCAAAGGTCGTATGCAAATTCTCATAATTTTTTAGGTTGGCATGCAAATTAAGGCAGTCTGAGAACTGTGCTATCAGTGGAATTGGGACATGAAAATTTATGAGCAAGTAGAGGGGATTAAAATACGAATTTTAAAACAAATAGTGTAATTTTTAGAGGTTTGAATGAATTTCTATGAATTTTTGAAGTTTGCTAAAAAATCAAGATGGTTTGAGAATTTTTGAGATAGCTTTGATTTGTCAAGATGGGGTCCACAACAATTCCAAGTGGCAAAGGGTCCATGACAAGTGGACTTCCACTTGTTAAAGAACAAAGTCATTTTTTTCTTTTGCCCAGAAACTGTCGATGCCACTTCTTCCGTATTCGGGCCCTAAGTTTCTACTTTGGCAACCAAATGGGATGATTCTAGTCTTTAAAAATTCTTCTGGATGTTAGGCACCACGAGAAATAAGATTCAAGTCAAAAACTACTATGGTTTGGGTTTTGGGGGTTATTTTTAACCCAAATGTGAGTCCATAGCTAGCCTCCACGTGACTAGGTCAGAACAGTCCAAAATCATAACCCAAATGTGAGTCCATAGCTGTATCTCCCTCATTTCTTGGGTTTTGGGGGTTATTTTTGATGTTAAATCATAGCTAACATCTTTTTAGGGGTGTGTATAAGGGATTAGTGGCCATTGGAGGCTAGCTTGAAGGTCACAAAGAAAGAAAAAGATTGCCGTGGTTACTAGAACTAGACTGGCAGCATAGGGTTGGATAGGAGTGACGCCTTCAAATTGATATGTAAATGGACTTTTAACCTTTTCTTCATGTATTTAGGTGCCTAGGCTAGTGAACATAGACTTAGGAGGGCTGGAATCAAGCATTTAAAGTTAAATTCTTCCTTAGTGATATTAATTTCCTTAAGTGTTTAGTGGAATTGAACATGTTGTTCTTAATGTTTACTTACTTAGCCTCACAAAGCTTGCTAGAATTTGCTGGCTATGGTTGTTTAAGTGAGTAATTTGCTACCTAAGTTGAATTTAGAATATGCATGGCATGTTAGAATGTGAATTAAGTGATTTTGGGTAAGAAAATCAAATGGAATGTGTATGTTTGCTTGTACCCGTGAGCTATATTGAGTGGTTTCAAGGAAATGTTATATTGCACTTTAGGTAAATTAGCTTA
>CANXYI010158778.1:0-11098 GCA_948208565.1 Hura crepitans
TGGAGTTGTACCAAGGTATACCTCAATCTCAAAGTCAAGTCTCTCTGAGGTGGTAAACGTAGTAGCTATGTAAGGAAAATATCAAGGAATTCTAATACAATAGGAATATTCTTAAGCTTAGAGTTAGAAACATTTATGTTAATTACATAGGCCAAGTATGCTTCACAGCCTTTTCAAAGAAGTTTTTATGCCTTAACAACAAAAATGAGATTATTAGATAGATATCTCTCAGAGTCTACTCTGATTGTTAGCCCCTTTATAGTCCGAAGGGTCAATTTCTTATGTCTACAATCAATGATGGCCTAATGTTCAGTTAACCAGTCCATTCCTAATATCACATCAAATTCATTAAAAGGCAATTCAATCAAATCGACTGAAAAACTATATCTTAGAATCACTAAAGGACATTGTCTATATATTCTATTCACAACAACACTCTATCTTATAGGTTTCTAACTTTAATATCAACATCAACATGCTCAGGTTCTAACCTTCTACTCTATGCTTGTTCTGTGCATACATAGGAATGTGTAGAACAATGATCAATCAAAGCTAAAATTAGAACATCAAATAAATAAAATGTACCAGTAATCACATCTAGTGTTGCTGCCTCTTCCCTCACCTTCACAACATATTGCCTTGATGGGGCATGAGCTTCTGATTTGGTACCCTAGCTAGTATTAGATTGTTCTCCCTTATTCTATCTCTATCCTCTATTATGTGGTGTAACATTAAAAGTTTAAGTCTGATTGCCCCCTGTTGGTCTTTGAGGACAATCTTTCTTAAAATGATCTAGAGAACTACACTGAAAACATTTACCTCATCTATCTACTCTACATTATCCCCACTGCCTTCTCTTACAAGTACCATATATGAGAGGTCCACCATGATTGCCCCTTGTACTAGAGACACAACCTACTGAAGGAGGCAAATGAGGTCTCACATTAGATGCTTATTCTAACCTCTAAATTTGTGTTTTCTTGACCTTTAGTATTTTGCCTGATACTGAGGCCTAGTCTGAGGCTGTGCTTGTGACTGGGCTTTTCTCCTCTTTTTTCTATCTCCGAGACAACACTGGACTCCCTTATTGTAAATTGTCTTTTCTTTTGAAATAAATCCCTTTTTTCCTATACCATCTCCTTTATGTCATATGCTGCTGACACTAATACAACTAAGTCTCTCTCTCTAATATGGGATATATACATCCTTAGCTCCACATTTAGTCTTACCAAAAATCTCTTGCACTTCTCCTCCTCGTTAGGAATAAATTCCTCAGCATATTTTAGGAGTCTAGTAAAGTCCTCATATTCTGACACTAACTTCATTCTCTGTTCAAGTCTAGGAATTCTTGTCTCCTTTTATTCCTATAGGAGTAAGGTATATATCTCTTTCTAAACTCCTTCAAGAAAAATTCCCAGGTCAGCTCTTTTGGTGTCTTCCTTCTCTTGGTAGTATTCCACCAATTGTTAGCTTCTTCCTATAAGAGGTATGTAACACACTGTAGATTCTTAGCCTCAATGCAGTTTAACTATTCCAAAACTCTGAGGGTTCTATCTAGCCCGTATTCAGCCCTAGCAGCATCATCTTCTCTCCTTCTTAGAAAATCAATAGCTCCCATGTAACGCCCATATGCCAAGGTCTTATAAACAATGTTATCTAGGCCCGAGTGAAGCTCTCTACAGTGCAGGCCATCATTCTGAGTCTGTTGACTAGCATATTGGCTATAAAACTTTAACTGGCTTGAAAGTGGTCAAAATGAATGAAATAAAAATTTTAGCAAAACTAATAATTCCTTTTAGGTTGAGAACTACTGTTTACGGAGATAAAATGAGGTAGGACCGGGATAGCTCTGGGAAGTGCCCGGATGGGCATGAAAATATCATATCTTGAACCTTAAAAATTCTACTAAGTATGATGAAGAAGGAATTATAATTTTCTGATGTTAACAGATATTTTTTCAAAATATTTTATTCTAGCTAGTGAATAGTGCTAGAAAGTCAACTATTGACTTTTGACATGAAATTTTACATAGGACTTCAAGATATTGAGCGAGGATTTTTAAAATTGGAATGAACATTTTTGGAGGTCCAGAGAATGTTTTATGAATTTTTGAAAGTTAAAAATGGCATAAGGTGAATAGTAACCTTAGCTCCTAAAGGAGTTTCAGGCTAAGATTTTGCAGGGCCCTTAGTTAATATAATTCATAATTTTTAGGACTAGAATGGCAATTTTTGGAGATGTTTAGGAATTATTTTTGAGTTTCAAATTTAAAATCATAAATGCCGTCTGATCACCACGTGGCATAATCGTGGCCATCCACCTCACTTATACACTTATGGTGCCATGTGTGTATATGAATGGAATGAAAGAAAAAGGCCTCCTCCTCCCTCCACTATCCTTAGCCGATGCTATTTCTATAGCTTCCCACCATTTTTGTTTCTTTTTTCTCTCTCCTTCCACAATGAATCCTTATAAAATTTATATGGAATAAAATATCCATGACACTCTGAAGCATTTCTAAGTTACAGAATGAGAAAAGGAGGCCCAAAAATAGAGAAATGAACACTTGAGTCAAGTGTTCTTTTAGTGAGTAAGTTGGTTTTTCTTCAATTTCTTATTTTTCTTCCATAGTGTTGGGTATGGTGATGTTAAGGGAAGAAACAGATTTCAGTTTGGAGCTTTGTGTTATTTTGTAGGAATTTTCAAAGTTTGAGACCCTTGTATAAAAGTTGTGAAAATGGTGCTTCAAGGTGGAGGAAAATGAAATCAAGGGTTCTAGAGTAGCTTCAGAATTACAGGGAGTCCATTATAAGTGAATTTAACTAAAACATATGATGTATGCTAGGAAAATGTGGAAACGAAGTATGGATATGTGTACAAAAGTTTGAGTTGCATGTGTATGTATGGTAGTGCATATGTGAATTGTATGCTAGGATGTGTAATCTCATGGAAAAGGATGATAGAGATGTGAATTGGATGTGAAAATGATGAGTAAAGATGTAATGCATGCATGACTATATGTATGTCATGTAGGCCATAATATGAGTATGTATGAATGTCATGATGACATGTAAGGTTAGGATGGTATTACTATGGATGACATGCGAGAGACATGGAAAAGATAAGAAATGGTATGATTAATGGAAGGGTTAGGGAAATAGATGGTATGAATGAGGTATGTGAGATGGAGGTATGAAGGCATGGTATGTTCTAAGGGTAGTGAAGAATATTAGAGGAATGAATAAAGATTTAACTAAGAAACATGTTTAAGATTTTAAAGATCCAAATAGGGGAAATTGTATAATTAAATTTATGTAATGTTGATGGGATAAATTATTGGGGGATATAATGAGTTGATAAGGAAGGGAATAAAGGAATTAAAGGATTAGTGTGAAAAAGTTACGAAAGGAATAGTGTTGGTTATAGAAATAAGACCTGTAATTGTCTAAGAAACTCTGATGACCTATAACTGTCCGGAAAAATATGACCAAATGAAATAAATTCAATTCTATGTCTTTTCAACATGAACATAATTAGAATAAATATTTAATAGAGAGATCAATAATTAATTTGATGAAATCAGAACTAGAATGGAAATACAGAGTTGATAAAAATATAAAAAGCTGAAGGAATAAAGTAAGGTGAAATATGAATAAAGTATTAACGCATAATAAACTATGAAAGAAGTTTAGGACATTAACTTTGAAACATGAGTGACTTTAAGACATGAGAAGAGGGCACAAATTATAAAGATATAAAGATTTAAAATGGGGTAGACTACATAAGGAAGGCCCTAACAAATATTAGCCAATTTATTAGACTGGGTGGAAAATAAGTATTATTAAAGAATAGTAATAATGAAGCAAAGTTACTAAATCTAATAAATATGTTACAATATAGTTATGCAAGAAATATGTAAAATAGTATTCATGAAATAATCTATTAAGGCTTAATATGTTACAATATAGTTATGCAAGAAATATGTAAAATAGTATTCATGAAATAATCTATTAAGGCTTATGAAAATGAAGCAAGCTTCCTTAAGAAATAATTTATAAGACAATTATATAACATGGATGGTTAAAATATAGTGGAAAATGACTATAAGTTTACTTGAGAAAAATAAAAGAGAGTGAATGGAAATTTATTGGTAATAGAATCTAGAATGATCATAAGGGATGATATAGAGTTATAGATGAACTAAATAATGAATTTAATGGCTATAAAAGATAATTAAAAGGACAATCTAAAAGTTCATAGTTGTTCATACACTGGATAGGTTGACCGGTAAACTAGGGATTTATAAATGCTAGAGGCTAAGTCTGTGTGACTTTTAGCCTATGTACAGCAGGCGCAGCCACCTAGGTTCTATGATGAGCCACTGTACTATAGGCATGTACTAATTGGGGCAAGTGTATCTGCCTAGGTTCTATGAGGAGCCACTGCACTATAGGCCATTATTACAGATATTAGGGGTGGTTTACAGATGGATACCTGAGTATCTACTAGTCTGGTATTGCAAGTGTCCTATAGACGGGTCTCTAGAGCATCAGATGATAGTTATGTATAGATGCTGAGGTTCATAATGGGGACCAAGGTATAGTTCTACTTCTTATCTGGTTCTCGAACTATAGGGACAGCCAAAGCCCAAAATTGGGGCCACTGCACATTGTGATCTTATTATCCAGTGGCTGGGAGTTCTTCTGAAACCCATGGGGATAAAGGATAAATAAAATAATTTGAATGGACTCACTAATAGTAATAAGAGAAAAATCTGAGGCATAAATCTACCTTAATGGAAACAAATTATGAGAAATGTACTGAGGTTGAAGAATAATGGTAAAAGTTAAGAAAAAATAGATTTATATGAATGTAATGAGACTTCCTAAAGGAATAAAAAACTAAGACAATGGTAATTGAATAGGAAAAGACTAAAAAGAGCTAAGTTATAAGGGAAATTAGTTAAAATATAGAAAGAGAGCCTAATATACATATATATATATATATATATATATATATATATATATATATATATATATGTATGTATATGTACATAATAAAGGAACTGATTGGAATAATGGAAACATACTAGTAAAGGATATACATAAGTGATGGAATAATACTACTATGATAATTAGACAGGGTGAGAACCCATAGCTTGGCATTAAAATAAAATGACTAATTTGATAGATAATTATAAATAAGAGCTTAAGGAAAGGAAAGGAAAATTTTAAAAAATAACATAATAAGTTCTTATGTGCTTGCATGCGATAGAGTACATAGTATGTCTGGTTAAATTCAACATTGAGTGTATACTCAGCGTATCAAGTTTTCAATGCATAAGTGGTAGATGTATGGAAGATATGAAGTAGACAATCAATAGTGTAGGCGGTGATGACTATCTAGGTATGATATTAGATGATTAGACTATATGGTATAAGTGAATAGAGGCACTCATGCATGTTAAAGTGATTGATTAAGTGTTAGAATGCTTGGTATTACTAGGACACCAAGATCAAGCATGTGAATGTCATATGCTTGACAGAATTACCTTAGACCATAAGAGCTATTATAGGAAAAAAAATAGAGATAAAATAGAAGAACTATAAGAAAGAGTTAAAGGAAAGGCCCTTGGGGAAATTCAAAGATGGGTGACTTCATAGGAAGTAGCACATCTTGCTTGCTTTCAGTAGAAATGGGTAGGGGGTGTTACATCCCAGCTTCCTCAACCTCTCTAAAGGACTTTTCTATGGAAAAACATGTGGTAGAGGTGGTATTGGTACCAGAGGAGGTGGTGGTGGAATAATAGTAGCAGTGGAAGTTTGTCGGAGGAAATTTACTATTACTGCAATAGGGCTGGTGATGCTTCAACCTACTGTGGACTAGGTCCTAGTGGTCTAGACTGCTAGGTAGCATCATTGGGCTCAGGTATAAATGCATTTCCTACCCCCTAATTTGTAGTTGCTGCAAAACTAGCCACCTCTTCTAGCCCTCCTATAGGTGTCTATTCATCCATATGTATACTGCAAAAGAAAAACTTATCATCCTCGAACGACATAAGAGTTCAAAGAAACTTGAAACTTAACATTAGAAATCCATGTACTCTACCGAGAAACATGAAAACCTAGGGCTCAGATACCACTAAATGTGACAAAAAATATTCTTATAATAATTAGGTTTCAAAAACAGACAATTAAAAATTTTATCTCGTACTTTAAATTTTTATTTAGATAGGTACAACCACTTTTTAGCTCTACTAAGTAAAATTCCAAAACAATTTTTTTTGTATGTTGCTAACAAAATTCAAAGTGTTGTATATCATGAATTCTCATAGCATTTTTATTTAAAAAGGTAATACTTTCTATCTAGTGACATTTTTGGTTCAAGTAGAGGTCAACTGGATAATTATAGATCATTTTGACCACTTTTAAAAACATTTATCTAGGACTATTTTAAGTGCAAATCTGACTCAATTTTTAAGGTTATTTTAAGCAATTTCCTAAGTCCATGGCCAAAATATGATTCAACACTAGCCTCTCAAAGGCATAAATAAGGTTCACTTTTAAGTTACTATCTTAAGCCTTAACTTTATGTTTTGAACTAAAAGCTTCTTAGCTATTTCAAGGCATAATTTTAAGTGTAAATTATGATAGCACTATATCCTATACTTAGGTAATTCCCTAACCATTCCATGCCAACAATTAAGCTAAGGTAATGTGTTTAATACCATTTAATAACTTAAAACCTCTATTCAACATGCCATACCAATTGGTCTCGGGTACTTAAAAGAAATGGGCTAAATTTCTATTCTTTTCAACATAATCACCACAATCATTCATATTTCTATGGTATGAACTCAATTATAGACATACACATCTCAATTTAATCTAATTTAGCTATGGCACAAACAATATTTATTAGAAATTGCTCATTATAGCTCACGAGTACACACAATAATACACATTCCATAGGGATTTCTTTGCCCAATTTCACTTAATTCATATTCTAGCATCCCAAGCATCTTCTAAGTTCATCATAAGCAATAAGATTCTCAATCAAACAACCATAGGCAGTAAAATTCTAGCAAGCAAATGAAGCCAATTACACAACTACTTAAAACCACCTTTTGAATTTCACCAAAATCTCAAGAAAATCAACATTCCTAAAGAAGAAGTTACCCTTAAATATAACTTTCGAACTATCCTAAGTAAAGGTTTACTAGCCTAGGCACCTAAAATCATGATGAAAGGGCTAAAAGTCTATATACCTTTGAAGAAAAGCTTGAAAATCCTTAAGTGCCTAAACTTAACAGCTTTCTATGGTACCTCTCCCCTTCCTTCGTGAGCCCCAAACTGGTCACTAATGCCTTAAAAACATCAACATATAGGTCTTAGGTACCTCCTAGCCTCAATTATGCTCAAAACTCACCTCACACACCTTATTTTAGATAGCTCTATATTTGTCTCCATCCTTGATTTTTATCTCAAAATTAGCAACTCCTTTTGCCCTGCTTCTTATTCTTTATGGTGCCTAACACATAGCAGAATTTTTAGGCAGTAGAAATGGTGGTAGGGGGAGGAAGATATGGTGTTTTTGCTTCCTGTGTGGCATTGGTTATAGAGGGAAATAAGGGAGGAAGCATTTTGCTCATGGCCAAAGTGGAAATATACTTGTCAAAGGCCAATTGCCACTTGGTAGCTTACATGCCCACTTGGCATGAAGTGGGGCCTACCTTGCCATGTCAAAGGTGGTTTCGGTAATTCACGAACCATCCCGATTTTGCAAGAAACTTTGAAAATTCAAAAAAATTCACTCAAACCTTAAAAAATTATGTTATTTTCTTCAAAATTCCTATTTTAATCCTCCCTATCTGCTCATAAGTCTTTTTGGCTAGATTCAATTGATAAGATAATTTTTGGACTGCCTTAATTTGTGTGCCAACCTCAAAAATTTTGAGAATTTGCAAACGACCTCCAAATTCAAAAATTCTTTCACCAATAGACTCAGTGGAATTTTTGAGCTTTAAGGTCTGATTTTTTTGGTCCATCTGTGCACATCTTCGGTCAGTCTCGGCCCGAAAAATTTTTATTGCATAGATGCATTCCTTACTACTTAATTTGAATTATTGGTTCTGCTAAATTTTTATTTGGTATTTTTCCTCAATTTAGAGCCCCTTAAAGTTTCATGATCAATACGACTGCTTCGGTCCATGTGTAAGTGACCTGACAACCCCGGTGCACTTTCCTGAGCCCTATGGCACTATTCATAGATCTTTAGATCATAGGCATTACAAAATCACTCCTAGTATGACCCTAAGGAATGGTAAATGGGAAGAAAAACTGTAAGCTTGAAAGTCCTAACAAACATGGGCTCATCTATTTCCATGCCCCCCTCTATACTGTAAACTAAAAGTATCTATGGCCTCATCCACTATCAATTATAACTAGCTCATATAGCAATATTATTGAGTTACAACTATCGCAGATCTACATAAGATGCCTATTTAGCATGCTAAAGCTTCCTTATCTAGGATTCTATAAAGGTTTACCACAAGCTTTTCTCTAATGTTTGTAAATTATGTTATGTTTTATTCCACTTATCATCCTATCAAACAAGTCCACATGCATGCTTTTGCAGTTATAAGTTTTGTGCATACTTTTAGAAGACCGAATTTATGCAATCAAATCAATACATAATAGGATTTACAAGTTAACCATCATGGTACCGAACTTATACTTTACATTTTAATTTTTTCATCATGGATACATACGCCTCAGTCAATTTATAGTTCATATGTGTAGGAATGTACTCTAGTCACATTATACCATGATTACTCACATATTAAGTTAAAATCATATAGGCATGATGATGAAGGCTATTTATATGTCCATAATACACTATCCTATTATGAAAAATGTATAACTATATTCTATTGTCATATTTGACCTCAAAAGCTACTTGCTAACATGTACTAGTTAAAAGAAAGATGCCACTTACATAAAAGTCAATGGTACTTACCTTATTATTTAACAATGGGAGAACCCTTAGAGTAAAGAAGTTAACATTAAGAGGAAGACTTACTTCACAATAAGATTAGTAATTTAGACCTTAATTACATGAATGACCTATTGCACAAGACATTAACTACCACATACTCACATGATACATTGTATCACATCCTTATTCTTGTCAAAATAAAATTGGTGTCTTATATATGTTAGTATATTTAATACACTTCAAATTTTGTAAGAAAATATCCATTGGTGATACCTTTCCCCCTCTTATTTAGTAAGAGAATATGTCTAGGAAATAAACATGTATTACAGCCTAAATAGTTAAATACCTTTACATAACTGTATGTTCAAGCATGACCTTCCTTAACTAATTTGTACAATATACCATATTTAGACTTAAAATTTCTTTACTTACATTTAGACAATGAAGTTCACTCAATTGGTTTAAATGTTAAAGTTATGGTTCAAAAGTATACAAATGAAAATGTTATGTTTATGTAAGGGATTTCTTACTGTCACAACATATTTACCTACTGATACGTATAGCTACACTACACCTTTTACTTTTGGTTAACTTAGCTATCAATATGAATGTACTATCTTTACTTTTAAGAACTTTTTTAAAAACCTTCGATAATAGTTTGAAATACACAGTCAGCTTTCTATACATAAGATATTTCATTCCTCAAGATGTCTAATATGTCTGTAACATCTAACCACTTACTACCACTTAGACATAGCTATACATTACAATACATATTAATGCATTCAATTGTAAGACATAAAATTTTGGACTAATATGCAAAGGAGAGCTTATACAAGACAACATGCACACATTGCTAAGGATAAACCTTTACTTAAGTGTTAGAAGCCCTATTAATATAAAGAAATATCTTCAAATGGAGTTAGCAATCATAATTAGATTAGTTAGGCATTGATATGGATCACTACTCAATTGGATTCAATCAAACCTTTATAGGGTACTATCTACATAGTACTTGGAACCCTTGTTGTTCATTTAGCAAAATCCTATAGTGTATAAGGTTGATTTCACCTGTTAGTTATTATGTCCTAAACACCCCTATTGGAACACTTAGAATTACTATTGACCACCACCATACATTTACATATACAAGCTAAGATCCCATTGGTATCAAAGTGTCTTTTAAAATGAAGTTAAGACACATCTAGTAATTAAACATTCAATTATAAAAGAAAGGAAGAACTGAAAAATTTACCTCATTCCTTTTTTTCCCTTTTCAATAACCCTATCTCAGCACATAACACTTGATCCCTTACTATTTCAATTAACTAGTTAACAATACAAATGAATTACAGTTAAACTTTAGAATTAAATCTACTAACCTGATAGCAGTTCATTACTTATTGTAATTTACCCGCTCTCGATGATATTTATCCTTCATTTTTTTTGTCCCCACTTGATGTAAAACTAACAAAAGTAGTGGCAGCTTCTACTACTGCATCACTATGAATTCCCAATAGCTATATTACCTCTCTTAGCCCCTTTCTCTTAGTTTGTATCGGCTATTAGAATAGTAGCAATAGCAACATAATCTGTTATTGTGCTAGTGTTGATTTCAAATAGCCTTACGGTTGCTCTTAGCCCTTTCACCTTTGTTGTGATTTGTCTTGTTGTCAACTATCTTGCAAATGTAATAATTTTGAAAGATTTTTCTACCACCCTTAGCCTTTTAGGCCATCTTTTCTCCCTCTTTACTATAAATAGTAGCTTACTATGATAGGTATAAATAACAAAGCTTTAGCTACACAATTAGTGGATACTCCCTCACTTTTGCTCTTCCTCCTACTGTGACATAGCCGCTTAAAATTTCTCCACTAGTGTGGGTCTCTCCTCTCTCTTCTTTCTACTGCGTTGCTTTAATTATCCCTAAAATTTGTTTTGGTGAACACCACAACCTCCCACCCATTTGGATCTTCCACTAGCCATTTCTCTCAATTAATCCTCCACCTTATAAAGAACTTAATTTGTTATTTTCTTTTTCCTCCCCTAGCATATACAGCAACCAAACCCATAAAGCATTAGCTACTTGTAATTTAAGTCA